>CAACVS010000148.1:228711-279730 GCA_900660405.1 Pseudo-nitzschia multistriata
TACACCATCCCAATACCGACGTACGGCACAGTTGACAAAATTTGGAAGAAGAAAAAACCGAAAACGGTACCCGTACTCGTACGAACATGCATGCAAGTCTCGTTGCCTCCGTACGTACTGGCAGTACTACTATCGATGTTCGTCGTCAGAGTACAAAGCGTTCGACGCTTACTGCCAAATTTGGTGCTTGTCCTACTCCCAAGCAAACAAAACAGCGTGCGCCTTGCATACGGTACCTCACTCGTGTAAAACACCATCGTTCTATAGAACCTCCGAAGACATGGRTTCATCGACCGTGGACTTTCTGTCCATGTTGCTAGTGGGGGCTCTGTGGGGATGTACCAATCCGCTTCTTCGCAAGGGATCCTCCGACGCCGAAGAATCGTCGTCGGCGAAGCGTCCGGATGCATCGGACGACGGTTCTAGSKGTGACTCCTCCTCCTCATTTTTGGTGTCCTCCCTGAGATCCTTTGCGAACGTGGGGGTGTGGCTGCCCTACGTGCTCAACCAGTCGGGATCCATCGTCTTCTACGTGCTCCTGGCAAACTCCGACATTAGCATGGCCGTTCCGATCTGCAACGCCATGGCACTGCTATTTTCCTTTTTGACGAGCTCGCTTCTGGGAGAGCCCATCCAGAAACCGCTTCGGACCGGGGCGGGGGCCTTTCTSATCATGGTCGGGGTGGCGATTTGTGTGTCCTCCCAGGAACACGACTAGGAGCGGTTTCGGGAAGAAAGCAATCCATGACGACGACCCATGCTCCTATGAATGAGCAAAGAGACCGCATTGTGCTGTGAAAAGAATTTCTGCTTCACTGAATCACCGGGACGATTCAAAACGAGYACACCGCCAACCAGCCGGTCCATAATTTGCGACGAAACATGGCGATGGTGGATTCGCCGATGAGTGCAGATACTCACTCTATAGTCCCTGCTTCTGTTGGCTGACAAACTCACGCGTATGCTGCCACGCAATTTGAGGCAACCGATAGACAATGCTTGGATGCCTTGTATGATGAATCCAACAAAATTCTCAGYAGTGGTACCGAAACCTCCGTATTGCGCTAGGCATTTACGACCAGATTGGTTGCTTTTGAACTCGGGCGTGTCTCGGTGAAGGCATCTCTGAGGAAGTCGAAACTGTGGTAGTGGTTTCATCGAAACTGGTCGTTGCAGAAGTGGGTATGGATATACAGTGTTGTTTCGGTAAGGCGCAAAAAGATTTGAAGAAGGACCCCGCAGGAATTGCACAWAAATACAGTAAATTTATTTTGTTCACCCGGATCGTTTGTGATTGAAACACATACAGTAAAACTTCATTCTGTTTCCCTGGTGTGGTCCCTGCCTGACACTACTCGTCCCGGAAAACAGGAGCTCATCTCATCTTGCGGCAGTTGCACAATTCACAAGTCAGTCAGTTTTGTGAGAACGTGCACTCATGTTGTTAAAAACAGAAAATAATCTAATAGTTTCAGTCACAGTTGAAGACCGTTGTTTTAATTTCTTCCGCGCATCTTTCAAAATTCAAAATTTCAAGTTTTTTACAAGGATAGAACTCAAATACGTTGACAAGACAATTCAACACCAAGCCACAGAATTGAGAGACGACATTCACGTCGATCTCATCGCCTTCTCTTATCCAAAGCTGTGTCGCTGCGCTATACAATGGATCCGTCAACGAAGAAAGAAGAATCTAGCGCGACGCGATGGGATTCCCAAGGTGACCATCGCGTCGAAGATGGTGATCCCCTTCGCGGTTCCAAACGCAAGCAAAAGGATCARCAAGGACGAGATACGGAGWACAACAACATTACTCCGTTTCCACAAGGTAGGGGGAGCATTATGAGGTCAGCGCCGACAAATCCTTCAACAATCAATTGCCGTTACGCGAGCAAGGAGATCCCAACTCCGACGGCGGCCCAGACTGCCTCCACCGCTCGGCCCATTGCCCAGTCGTGTTTTTCCTCCGACAAAAAGAAAAACGGAGGGCGAGGACCATTGAAAAAGCGGTCTCCAAATTTGTCGACGCCCGCTACATTAAAGGTATCGTTCTCCACGCCGGCATCGTCTTCTGCCGCGACATCACAAACGCTCGCTTCCGATACGGGGACCTCGGGATTTTCGAGTTGCGGTTCCAAATCATCAGCTTCGAGCTTTTGGCGTCACAGCTTACCGTCCTCTGTTACCAAAAATGGGGATTACATGAGAGCGATGCGTTCCCAGCTTTTACTCCGGAGAAGCCTGAGCTGCCAATTRATGACTGAGCCATTGCTTACCACACCGCAGCCAATCCCTTCGAACGGAAGCATAGGACGGGTCTCGTATACGAACGGTTCACTGTTGCCGATCAACTCGAATCCACATTCTGCATACAGTTACGCTCCTTTCGTATTTACTACTGAAGCAGAGAATCCCAACCCTGCGGTCACAACTACGTCAAAATTCAAGGAAGACGCAGCCTCACTTTCGTTTTCTCGAGATTCAAGTCAAACACAAGTTCAAGAAATGCGAAATTCGTTGAACCAAAACAATCATATAAATCCAAGCATTGACAAAAGGAATACCGAGAGAAGACAAGGTTGGGGAGTCGATATCATTCGGATTATTCATCCCTTTGGTCCTCAACCCCGTGCCATCATCACACAAAGATCCCAGCAGTCAAAACTTTCCCCCGTTGTACCTCGAGCTGAACTCTTCCAGCAAGCGAGAGGTTCCGTTTCTGCGAAAGGTTCTCGCAGAAAACCGGAGACATCAACATCAATTAACCCGTCACCACCAAAACTAGGTACTGTGGCTGATTGGAAGAACGGCATCTTTCATGAGAGAGGTAAAGATCATATTTTTGGATCCAAAACTATCGAGCATTGGAAGAGTCCCTCTACAGTAAAAGCAAATCAAAGAAACACGGAAGGCATAGCAGTAYYAAAAGAATCAAGAGCAGGACTCCCGCTCTTCTCACCTATTATCCAACGCCAAAAGACTTCCTTAAGTGGAATTTCAAACTTCGGGGATCTCTCTGCTAAGAAATCAATAGGCGGAATGATCAAGTCAGATGGTGTTGCAGCCTTCAGCTCAACGGGATCCAAGATCAAACTTCCAATTGGAGAAAAGAGCATATTGGACGGTGTTACAGAGTCGAGGTTAATGAGGGCCAAGAGAAAGCTTCCAAAACGATTGAAAACAGGAATCGACAACCATAACCCATCAATCGAAAACATGTGGAATACAATTCTTGATCGACAGCATCTATTCCGGGGAGTAAGAACGACCACCCGGCCATGCAAATGTAGCAAAACTAGATGTCTCAAGTTATATTGCGAATGTTTTCACAATGCTTCTTTTTGTGATCCAAAGCTTTGTTCTTGCAAGGACTGTTTGAACACGAAAGCAGAAAATGGAATTGAGGTGCCAAGAGGACGCCGAGTAACGGCAATGTTGAATATATTGGCGAAAAAGCCAGGTGCATTCGACAGAGGCGGCAGATCATTCAACATAAAAGGATGCCGTTGTCAGAAAAGTCGGTACGTCGCTTCAAGTAAATCGCATGTTACATTCCAACTCTAGTTTCCACCACTCACCATTTTGATGTCTTCACAAATTCAAAAGTTGTTTGAAAAAGTTTTGTGAATGCGTCGCATCGGGCAAGGATTGCTCCAAACATTGTCTCTGCAAAGATTGTCTTAACCAACCGAATGATAAAGAGAAAAGAGCATGTTCCGCATTGACAGACCTAAAGAACAAATGATTGGGCGAGTGGCATATCAAAGGCTTCACGAAGAAGAACCTACATTTCGATTCCCAGAAACGAGATGACGGAGGTAGTTACATCTTTTCAACCTTCTAATACACCGTCCACGATTAGAGTACGCACATGGGTAAAATCTACTGTATCAATAAATTTAAATATGAATGTAACAAAGTCCTCCCTAGAATTCATTAGTGGGCTGAATTTCAATATCAAAGCATCTCTTTTCTGCTCTTTTCTGAGCATGTCGTCCAGAATTATCGCCCGAATTTGTCCAGCACCTCTTGGGCAAGACGAATGTCAGCTTGGACTTTCTTCCTTCGATAGAACTGACAAGCGCATCCATCACCGGTGCACATGATATCGGAATGGAACGAGTTATGGATTTTTTGCGCAGTGGACCATAGCTCATCGTATGATTTCTCCGCAACACGGAGACACTCCAACTTTTCCAAATATATTTCAGCCTGTCTGGGCGAGCAATGTTTGCAGAGATATCCATTTTTCGAATTCACGGGCGCCTTGCAACCAATGCATTTGGCGGTCTTCACCGCGAACATCATCAAACTTCCCTTCCGCGCAGCGGGTGTTGGAATAAAGATCTTTCTGGTGTGCTCACCCTGGAGCAGAGACTTTGTTACGTCCTCGATGATCGGTTCGAAGATTCTTGTCAGGGGCTTCGAAAGCTGGTTCGAGAGATACCACTTGCAGTCAATGGCCAAACCGTTCTCGAGGACATAAATCGGATCTTCCCCTCGTTCGTACGTGGATGCTCCCTTCGCACCCGTGATGATGACGTACGGGACACGGTCGCCCATCTGCGGTGCCGACCCCGCATCGCGTTTTTTCATCCTGGCGGCGAGTTCGACGTGCGCCTGCTTCACCTTGTAGTCCTCCTTCTTTCCGCCTATCCCGAGTGCGTACTCCGCACCCTTGTTGAGGCTTTTCGTGATGACCAGGCGAGAAATGTCCATCTTGTTTTGCAGCAAATCACTAATCTGTTTCTTGACGTAACCAATCGCCCCTTCCACGTCCTGCTCGATCAGAATCTTGTCCAGCGATGTCTGAATGACGTCGCGCACCAGGGCACAATTGTCGCGGCGGACGGTCTCGAGACCCTTTTGATCCATCTTGTCGTACTTGTCGGGCCGCGTGTACATCAGACCGGCGTAGCGTTTTTTGTTCATGAGCAGGTACGGAAAGTACACCTTTTCGAACTCCAACAGAATGGGGCTGGGAAAAATCTTGGAACACTTTTCGGCCGCCTCGATCGCCAGTGGGAAGGTTTCCTCKACGGTTTTCGTGCCGAATTTTACCATGACAGAGTCGGTATCTCCGTACACGACCTGGGCGTCGTGCTTGTATCCGTTCGCAACGGTATAGTTCTTTTCGACGTACTCCTTCGTCTTTTCGAGCAGCTCTCGTCCATAAGACGTTGTAGAGGACGCAATTGGGACACACGGCAGCTGCCCCACGGTAGCTCCAGTAAACCCGTACACCGAGTTTGCCGAGATCTTGAGAGCGAGCTACTCACAAAGAAGAAAAATACCATGACAAAGACAACCGTCCAAGGATGAAAAAAAGCCGTACGTGAGTCGTTCGGTTCCAGCACTGCAATCTCGCTAATCGGGGCAAACAAAAACACAACCGCAACCGCAACCCCAAAAAACAAAACAAAACAAAACCGACGCGACGCGACTCGACGCAACGCAACGCACCTGGCGACCGTTTTGCACCGCCCGCTCGAATTCGGTGGGAGCGTTCTTCATGTCCTTCTTGGCACGTTTCCGGGCCGCCAGCAGCTCGGAYAGAATGGTGGGCAGGATCCCCTTCTTGACCGTGGAATGCACAAAGACGTGGCCGTTGGCGCTCTTCTTGTAGATCTCGGGGTCGTACCTGTGCACTTCCTTCGGACCGATGAGCGTCGAGTAGCACAGGTTGTAGGCCTGCATGATCGACGGGTACAGCGAGGCGAAATCGAGCGTCGCAATCGGAACCTGGTAGTAGTTCTTGATGGGGTCCAGGACCGTCGCGCCCTCGTAGTTGGCGTCGTCGGGGTTGAACCCGCCCTTCTTGAGGGTCGGGACGAGGAGTTTCTCGTTGCGGCACTTGCGCAGAATCATGGAAAGGACCTTGATCTGCTGCCCGCGCGAAATCAGAAAGCTCATGGGGACCCCCGTGACCCTGGCCATTTCCACGTAGTTGACCATGACGCTGAGCTTGTCCATGAGGCGCTGCGGGAGCACCGCATCCTTGAGGCAGTAGACCGCCAGCCGGTGGCGGTCCTCGTCGCTCCCGTTCTGGAGGTCCGAAATGATGCTGTGGTGGACGTCCTCCTTTTGCTGTCCGAGGAATTCCGCGCAAACGCTGTTGAGCGAGTAGGACGACAGCTTGTGGTTGCGCTGCATGTAGGGAAGCATGTCGAAGATGACCCGGCCCTCGATGGTCGTCTCGATGTTGTTTCGCTTTCCGTACGCGGCACTCTGAAAGGTGGTCTCCTTCATCTTCGCCTTGGAGTTGAGGATGCGCCCCCACTGCGCAAATCCCTTGATGGTTTGGTTCCCGTACTTTCCCTTGCCGAGGGTTTCGGCGCGGTCCAGGAGGTAGGGAATGTCGAAGTTCTGGACGTTGTACCCCGTGATAACGTCCGGGTCGCAGGCCTCCAGAAAGGCCCTCCACTTCATGAGCATGTCCACCTCGTTGTCGCTGGAGATGACCTGGGCTCCGACGATCGGCAGGCAGCCCTTGAGGGTGAAGACGTTTTGCACCATGGGGGTTTTCTCTCCGTATACCGTCACCGCGTTGGCAATCTGGATGACCGGATCCTTCTCCGCCTCCGGAAAGTACCCCTTTCGGCCCTGGCACTCGATGTCAAAGGACAGCGTCCGGAGGGGAGCGATCTTGTTCCATTCCCCCTCCGGTTTCCGCGAGATAATGTCGCGGTACGTGATGTCTACCTCGACCTGSAGACAAGATCAAAACGGCAAGGGSGTTAGAATCGCGGCAAACGAAACACAAGACTTCGGCAAACAACACCGTCGCAAGACATCGCATGGCGTCGTGTCGCGAGGCACGCTACGGCACRCTACGGCACACTACGGCACGCACCTGGCTGTTGGTCTTCCGGCGCGACGGATCCCGGAGCTGGTAGGTCTTTTTCGGGAGGGTGATCCACCCGGCCCCGGAAATCTCGTGGTCGATCATGTACCTCAGCACAAAGGGCACGTTGCACTCAAAGGCGGAATACTCGTTTCCCTCCGGCGTTTCCACCCCCGGCAGGTCCACCCCGTCCTCCATGATCCGCTTGAGGGTCGGAATCAGGGTCGGCATGGCCACCACGACCCTGAAAAAGTGCGTGTGGGGCGACTCGTAGCCCATGATGGACTTGTAGCCCGTCTCGTAGCTGACGGCGAAGCAGTACTCGTGGAGCTTGCCGCCCCGGGCCTGCCCCTCGAGCCGGCTGTTGAGGTAGAGACGGATCCTGGCGAGGTTCTCCTCCGTGTGGTCAAAGGAGGACCCCTGCGGCAGGGCAAAGTACCCGTAGGGCGTAAAGCCGTGGACGAAGACCGTGGCCGAGTTTCCCGCCTCGGTGACCCCAAAGGCGCGGATGATCGGGACCTGCCCCTCCGCCGCCCCGACCACCCGGCGGCCCGGCTCGAGCTCGCTCGGGTTCTCGCGGAGGGCCGTGCCGCCGATCATGTCCATGTCGAGCCACTGGAGCGAGAGGTCCCTCGAGTTGTCCCTGCAGTCGTTCGGGGGCCGCTGCCAGCGCTGGAAGGTGGCCTCGGTSACGTCCGAAAAGAAAGGGAGGGCGGCGGTGGTGGGCCCGTCCTCGGCGGGGTTGGGCTCCATCGGTTCGTGCGGTTCGTCTTCCGGGAGGGCGTCCTCGTGCTCGTGCTCGTGCTCGTGCTCGTGCTCTTCGTGGTAGTAATCGTCGATGAGGTCCTCCTCGTGGTCGCCACCGCCCGAAGCGCCTTGGCTCGTTTTGTTGGGATTCGAATACGGGTTCGAACCGCTTCCGCCGCTGCTGCTGGGCTTGGTCTTTTTCTTGGCGGTGTACGGGTTGTAGACACCGCCGCCGCCGCGGATTCGTTTTGCGCCGGTGCGGAGAAGGCTCCCGGCATCCTTGCTGTTGCAATCGGCGTGGATACTTTCCAACTCCATCGGTGCCGCTCGCGTCGAAGGGGTCGTCATGGTGGATGCGGTGTGCGGTGCGGTGCGGTGCTATGCTGTGCGATCTACAGGGCAAGGAAACTCTTCCCGATCGCTGGTTCTGTAGCGACCGTTGTGAATCGAGGTGTCGGGGTTTCGATTGCAGCTCGAAGAGTGTCGCTTTGCATGGTTCGTACGCGTACAACTGTACGGTACGGTACTGCGGCAGGAAAAAAAAGAAGCAAACTTGGCGGGACGCCGGGACGCCATCATTGCTTCGTACTCGTACTCGTGCCGGTAGATAGATACCGTACTGTACGGTTTGAGCTTCTGTACGTGTTCCAACCGTAGTCTAGCACTCTGTACGGTTCGTTAGTCACGATGTAGCGTACCGTACAGTAGGTAGGGCAGGCTAGTACCAGTACTCCTACGCAACAACGGAATCATGCAAAACGAAAGATGGCGCGCCCCAACAACCTGAAACCGTGTCATTGGGGAAATCCAAAGCGTGAACAACCCGTCKAACGACTGAGACGGACTCGAGACTCGACTCGACAAAACTCGACTCGTTCGAGTTGCAGAAAAAGCAGCATCTGAACGACACGACGAGTACAAGTACTACGATTACGAGTAATTCCGTTCTTTTTTTGCGTTCTGTTCAGTGCGTCCCGATACACGTGTAAGCGAATTCCTATGTCACAACTTGAACGAAAAAATCATCTATCTTTCAAAGTTTTGACGAAAACTTCGTTCGTACCGTGCTAGGTATGGACTTCGGCCATCGCTACTAGCTCGCTCGCAGGTACTCGTATGGAACTGGGGTCCTCCMAGTACGAGGCCAAACCAACAAGCTACGAGTGCTTCCCAGCCCACTACTAGTGTAGCCCCCGCCCCGATCGATTGCATCCGCCGCCTTGCCTCCCTTTGCCAACCCAACGATCAATTGCAAACGGACCACCAAGCCGCACACCCCAGTCCACGAACCGTATACGTACCGGCAAGAACACCACACCACACCACACCACACACCATGAAATTCGTTTCCTCCGCACTCGTCGCGTTCCTCGGGGTCGCGGCCTGCGTCGAGGCCTTCTCGGCCCCCCGCGCCATCGGCCGGCCCTCCACCGCGGTCCGCGCGGCCGCCTCCGCGGAGCAGGACCTCGAGCTGACCCGCAGGGTCCTCCTCGACTTTTTCCAGGAGGACGGGTCCTCCCAGGGGGCCGCCGAGCCAAAAGCCCGCTCCTACGKCTCGCCCCCGCGGCCCGAGAACGACCTGATGATCCGCGCCGCCCTCGGGGAAACCGTCGAGAAGACCCCCATCTGGTTGTTCCGGCAGGCCGGCCGCCACCTCCCCGAATACACGGCCTACAAGGAGGAAACCGGAAGAAACTTTGTCGAGCTCCTGAAGTACCCCGAGGTATGTGTGCAGTTGTTGTTCTCTTGGGTTCGATTTGGTGTCGTTTCGTTTCGTTTCGTTTCGTTTCGTGTTGTTCAGCGTCGCTTCCTTTCCTTTCGGTCCGGTCCGATCGGTTGCTTTGTTTTGCGGTGGCGTGCGCTAGCATCCTCCTTGTCTTGTGCAGTGGACGAGCATCGCAAACGTCGGATGTCATCCGGTCCTCCACCGCGTTTTTTTTCAATGTTTGTTAAATGGTGGCAAGAATTCCTTTCCCGTCGAAAACCCCTTCTAATCCGTCCGTGTATGTGCTTGTCGTGCCCCCACGATCCGCCCTCGGAAAAACTATTTTTAAAAAACGCAACAACAACAACAACAAACACAGAGCGTCGCAGAATGCACCCTGCAGCCCGTCCGTAGGTATGAGGTCGACGCCGCGATTCTCTTCTCCGATATTTTGGTCATCGCGGAAGCCCTCGGGATCGAGGTCACCATGCCCGGCGGCGTTGGAATCCTCATCCCGGAACCCCTGGCCGGCCCCGAGGAGGTCGCCACCCGCATCCCGTCCATCGACGAGATCTCGGAGGCCTTTGTCGAGGACAAGCTCGGGCACGTTCTGGAGGCCGTCCGCCAGATCCGGTCGAAAATGGCCGAGGAGGGCAAGAGCGTTCCGCTCATCGGGTTCTCCGCCGCACCGTGGACGCTTCTCTTTTACATGGTCGGGGGATCTTCTCGCAAGAACACGGACAGCGGCATGAGGTGGCTCAGCGAACACCCCGAGGAGTCCCAGAAGCTCCTCGACATTCTCACCAAGATTGTCATCGAATACATGAGCAAACAGGTAGAAAACGGAGCGCACATGCTCCAGGTGTTCGAGGCCATGGGAATGATGATCGACGAAGAAAACTTCAATAAGTTTGCCCTGCCGTGCCTGGAACAAATCTCGAAGGAACTCAAGTCTCGATTCCCCGATGTGCCCGTCATGGTATTCAGCCGCGGTGCCAGGTGAGTACGGTATTGTCGTCGAAGAAACCAACCAATACAGTGTAACAAAGAAACGACGGTGGGATCCAAAAGACATTCCATCGTGCTCTTATTCTTCAAAGCGTTCCACAAACTTACCTTCTGCTCCTGTTTCCATTTTTTGGCACACCACAAACCAACCCATTCGTCTAGTTTTGCCAACGGCAACCTCTCAAAGCTGGAATACGACGTAGTTACGATCGATGGCAGCGTCGACAGAAGCACCGCCAGAGACTCCGTGGGCGATCGCGTCTCCCTGCAAGGGAACTACGACCCCCGCGAACTCATCGAGGACGAGGAGGGAACAAAGACACCGGAAACGGTCCGAGCGACAGCCCGGGAAATGCTCGAGGCACTCGGCCCCCAAAAACTGATCGCCAACCTCGGTGAAGGCCTCGGAGGAAAGGAAAGCACAACGCTGGTGGATGCATTCGTAAACAGCATCCACGAAGAAAGTGCCGACATGATTGCCTCGGCGAACTAAATAAAATTTACATAGAGATTATATTTTGAGGATAAGAACTAGCCTTGGCCTGATTCACAGCGGAAGACTGCATGATCAATACGGAGGGTGAAACCGAGAGAGCGGGATTGCTAAGTGTCCTATCAATCCATCCTCTCCGTTCAAACTTCCTTGCGAAAAAGGCAACGAACGCGAACGGCGTATTTCATGAATCCCAACAAAAATGGCACAGAAGTACTCGTGCTTTTGTTTACTAGATCGTTGCCTTCCTGTAGTGAGCTTCGGTCTGATGCAATTGCGGAAAGTTGCCCATTTCCAAATTTCAGCCGTTTGAATGATTCAAACAAAATAAAAATTAGACTGTCGATGACAGCAGCAACAATCAAGACGGTACTCTTGATAAACCTTACTTCAGGTCGGCACTAGTATATTTTTGWAAGCCAGAAAAAAGAAAGTTTGTACTAATTAAGGAATTCGAAAATTAATGACGGTTCCCTTGGCTTTCAAGAATTTGGCCTGTTCCGTAGTGCTTTTCATGTCCGGCAATTGATCAATATGAGTTATTGATCACGGAGACCACGGAATAGGTTTTTGTTGGATTGTACGAATGAGTCAATCGCCCGTAAATTCAATCAATCTCAATAACTTCGTCGACGCTTTCATCGTCAACTATTTCAAGAGGATTTTCAAATTCATTCCCCGCCGTAGAATCGTGCACGTTTCTAGCGTATGACCTGGTGGTCGTAGTAGTAAAACGTGCCGTCACCGTCACGGGACGAACCACCGTCGTAGACGTTCTGATACCGATAGCACCGGGACCTCCGTGAAGCGCACGCATGAAGGCAGCCATTGGAGAATCTTCATCATCCGAGTCGTCGTCACCACGATTGGATGATGAAAAATTAAGGGGTGCAGGAGGAGCCCCGGAACTTTGGATACCACCCGCACCAACGCCTTGGAAGTCGAATCCGCCAAAAATAATTCGTGCCAGACCTCTGCTTCTATTCAAGTTTGCTATATGACAAAAGAGTTTAATCAATGAAAGGTTAGTTAAACGGATTTGCACTGTGCTAACCAAAGTCGACCGAAAAGTTTAAATTCATATACCGAGATGCACCTCCACAGACTTGATCTTACCTATCAATCCTTCCAGAGCAGCGCCAGGCGCTACATCCGAGCGTTGATCCCGTTGTTTGACTTTTTTTGTATTCTTTGTCCCCTTTTTCCTTTTTTTGTTAACACGTTCGATCTTTCCGAATCTTGCCTTGCATAGCGGACACTTATTTTCGCGTTCGGACCATTTTTCAATGCAGCAAAAGCAAAATTTGTGTTCGCAGCCATTGATCGAAGCAAGTTCGTTCGGTTCTACGTCGTTCATACAAATACAGCAGTTTACGACTTCTGCCGTAGGCTTCTCCTCGGTATCATTTACGCTACGCTTCTTGCAACTTGCTCCTGCTGGTGGTTTCTTAAGTGCCGCTCCTGGAGGCGGCTTTTTGCGGCTTGCGGTTCTTCTCCTTTTCCGAGAAATTTCCGTAGGGTCAGATGTGGAATTATCGGGTTCCGCTTCGGTTCGTCTTTCTATCGTACCAATAGCTTGCGGGGATCGTTTCCTCGATCTGGTCGTTGGTCCTGTGGCTCCGTTCTCGTCTAGGTGCAATCCATGAGCGGCTGGAAAGACATAGTTTGTTGGCGCTCCAGTTGATACGGATGTCATACTCCGTGTACGCGGATGAATGCCTATTGTAGCATTTCTTGGCRATGTTCTAGTAGCAGGACCGGCAACCATTCCGGCATTTGGAAAGGCATAGTTTGTTGGCGCTCCAGGTAACACGGATGACATACTCCGTGTRCGTGGGTGAAGGTCTCTMGTAGCATTCAGTGACGATGCTCTAGTAGCAGCACCGACAGCCACTTCTGCTATGGGGGGAATCGCATAATTAAATTGCGTCGAGTGGGGAAGCAAAACAACAGGCGACGAAGCTTCTGGAGCACTATGAGGAGTGTCCATCTTCTATTATTTCACACTTGATGCTTGTCTCAAAAAAATAATGGTAGATTGGGAAGGTTTTCTATCGATCCTCAGCTGTGTACTCTATCCGAATGGTTCTTGGGTATTATGAGGAGTTGCGGGAAGGGGTTGTTAGGATGGAAAAAGCATATGGAGTGAGGTATTTCGTTACAATCAAAAAGGGATTTTGATTTTGGTCTCTTCGCCGAGTTCCATGAAAAAAAAGTTGAAGGCCTTAAATAGCTATCTAAAACCGTAAATAAGAACGATCGCGCGCTAAAATGATCAACAACGCGCAGCAACCCAAAGACTTTCGGAGAGTTTCTTTTTCGTAGTTCGTCGAAAGGACGTGTTGATCGGGAAAAGAAAAACATGCCCTGGATGTAAGCAATCCACGATGCACCATCCCTCTTGCTGGATAAGCATGGCAACGGCTTGCTCGCAAATAYGCACAATGGTGCTGAGTTATAAGAGCAAAGTTGGACGATGGTCCGCTAGCAGMTGATTGAAAATAGCGCCTTCAACGAATGCGGTGCAACAACGATTCGGTCTTTCGTTCCATCCTTTCCTGGCGTGCAGGAATTCTTGGACAATGGAACTCACTATTATTAATTGTATGGGAAAGTTTGCAGGTGACGAAAAACAGCTGCTGGTGATATTAGTTCGGTCGCTATTGTGTTCCGCTCATCCAGTGTGTTGTGTTCCGAAGAGACCGGAATGGATGTCAAAAACTCATTGATGAGGTGATCGGTTTTACGTGCTGTACAGTAGAAGATTTTAACTACCTCCATATTTCTAGTACTAGTACTCGCATTTATTTTTTTGCAGAACACGTCAAAAATTCCTGAAATTGGAGAGTGATGGGCGTTCTGTAGGGGTATTATGTTACTAAGGCGCTCAGGCAGGGAGGGGAGCAACGTACATTACGGTTCAAGGTAAACGCGTGGTTTCCTTCAAAAACTGAACTAACACTAAAAATAATACACAGAAAGAGAAAGAAAACAACATGTTCTTCGTTCAAACGATCCTATTGAAAATGTCTTTTTTGTCTTCACGGGAAAAGTTTATTCACGAATGAGGGGAAATTGGTCATTATTGCTTTAATTTAATGAAGGGAAAGTTCCTTGTTTGGTAACGTACGTACCGTATGTATGGTAGCGAACCGCAGCAAGTACGTGAAGGAAAAAAATATTGACCTGTGCATACAATAACTTTGAGTTGATCACAACTTCAAGGGAGCATCATCCCACCATCATCCATAGAGAAAAACTCAACCCTACAAGTGCAATCCGAATTTTCACCTCGAATGCACCATCTCTCTGCGGCAGGATATAAATCTATTTTAAATTTGTTGTTTATAATGGAATGATTACTACTAGTAGTACTGCTGTAAGTKATATTATTGTGCACTAATGGGCGGTACTCATGCAAGTACTAGTAATACTAGTTCGATTATGCTTTGTTTTATGTTATTTTTAAATTAGTCTTACCTTACCGATCGTCATCTTCTTCGCAATTCAGTCACGCCCCCTGCAAACCCGACATGAACTTTCGTTCGGCGTTTCCCCAGGCCTGTTTCACGTCTTCCGACGGATCTTGCGGGACTACCTGCGCTCCCTTCTGCAACAAAGAGTGCATGCATCCCATCCGCACGATGGAGCGAGTGGCGGACTTTCCATGGACCATTGCAACCTCCAGGCATTTCACCAGCGTATCAGCGGTAATGTTTAGCTTCGGAACAATGCCCGCGATGGCTTGAAACAAGCGCCCGACTGTCTTTTCTTCTACAATAGCACTGTTGCTCATCTCCTTGCCGCTGCTGGTAGGCATTGCAATGATGATATCAAGCAGGTCAGGAAGCATTGCTTGTACAGCATTTGGTGGCAATAATGCCTGTTCTAGGACACGACAAATTAAGGTTCGACCCTTATCGAGTTTTAAGATCAGCTTGAGAGCATCCGTGCTGACAGTGTACACCTTTTTCTCGTTGTCCAGTACAACCCCCATGCACTTCATCAATTTCACCAAGTGAATCTGGACCTGGGGCGGAATGCCATTCTTTGAGGGAGCTGCACGCCAGATATCGATAACGTTTTGGTATGCCTGGTATGCCTGATCCGAATAGACGCGCGCTTTCCACAGATTGGCACGCTGCCTTTGTTCTTTGTTTTCTTGATCTGTAGATGGTTGTGGGGTTGCAATCAAGGCGCGTGGGCGTGCCACATTGGTCTTCGTAATGTGACCGAGGACGGATTTTTCGGATGCCCATTCTTTTGATTTGGTCGTTCGACTCGCAACATCGTGGGTGGCGTCCTTAATCCTCCTAGGATTGATAGGATCCGATCCGGGACCACCGACTCGGCTTTTAATGTATTGAATATAGTAGTCGTTCTCCGATGTTCCTGCGAGCAGCAGGGGTTTCATGATGGCATGAACCACATATGCAATATCTCGACCACTCATGCAGCTGCTCGCAAGAGCAGTAGCTGGAATGGGGGGTGCCCGGGGGTACGGATTGCAGTATGCTTTCGCTGCAAAAGCGGTTGGTTGGTGAAGAACCGGCATAGGAACCTGGCTAGGGGTTTGCCACGCGGGTCCTGGGGTTGACACAGCAGAACCTACTACAACTCCTGTCACCGGTGCCGCAACAGRGGTACCAATCGCAGGAGGCATTTGCATCGGCATTTGCACAGGAACTCCCATCGGTGGCGGGGGGAGAAGTTGTCCTGGTGGAGGCGGCATGGTCATTCTCCCTTGCATTTGTGAGGGAGGCATCACAGTGCCTTGCGGTGGCATCATGTTGGGTGGATTCATTTGAGGTGGAGGCATCACAGCACCCTGTAGCGGCATCATGCTAGGTGGCTTGCCTTGAGGGGGTGGTACCACAGTTCCTTGCACTGGCATCATCGTAGGTACGTTGCTCGCAGGAAGAGTTGTAGCTTCTTTTGGAATATCATTTGCAGTGGKTGAAGAAGGCTGGGGATCAACGATGGGTTCGGTTTTACTCATCTCGGCCGAGACGGGTACTTTCTGAACCGGGAGTGGCGGTTTGGGGGCTCCCCCTCCAAGACCTGGAGGCGGACCAACCACTTGTTTTTCTTTGACATCGTAATCTTCTGCTCCAACCAGCGAAGCCAAACCGGGTGGTGGCGGAGGTGGCCTAGTTTGTTTTCGTGCCGAGTCGGCTGCCAAGAAGTCGTCCTGTAGAGAAAGAGACGTGAAATTCTGTAGGGATAGACTCCATGCATCTGCTGCGTTGCTGTTTCCCATCCCCGGCGGAGGCAACGGTACAGCGTTTTTCTCCAGAGGAAGGATTGGCAGGATAGATGACTGCCGTTCCTGCGCGTGTGAAACCACCAGTGACGCTGCATTTAGGCTTGGCAGACTTTGTTGCTCTACAAGACTGGGTTCCTGGTCTAGATACGCTAGCTCCTTTTCGAGCTGCTCGAGAGACCAGTCGTTGTCATCAACCTGCAAATCGGCGAGGAGATCCTTCATTAGACTCCCGCCCAGCGTACCGAAATAATCATCGGCGGAACTAGCCATCGTGATAATTGATTAAAGTGTCGACTACGACTACAAGTACAGTCTACAACGTACAACGACGTATTCGCTCCTCGCTTCCACGGTCTGCACCAGCTGTGTTTCGCGCCTTTCTACGGTCCTGAAGCAACTTGAAGGCCTTATGACAGTTGATACAAACTTTGTGCAGTCCGTATCGTAAGTCTAGGATAGATTCAACTTGTCCTAGCCTTCGATAAGTCGAACTGTAGTTCACAAACCAAATCATTTCGTTCGTCGTCGGGCGTCGGTCATCCAATTGGCTTCCTAACGTCCCATGGTTTGTACCGTACCAGGTACGCTACATAAACAGTAGTAGGAGTACGTACGGTATTAGTGATATCTACCAGTGATGCTTCTCGTTATTCTTGTCTCTTTTTACTCACTCACTCCCTCGMTCTCTCACCCAGCATTCGCTACTCSTACCTTCCACCGCTCGTCACGTCCGTCGACCGTTGTACCGGTAGAGAAGAAAATTATTGGCATGGGTTTTTGGAAATTTTGATTCCTTCGATTCAGAAACTAGTACATGATGTGAACTACTTACTTCTTCTAGTACTGGCGGTAGAAGGACAACACATTCGACGAGAAAACAGGTTCTTCTTGAAAGTTACTGTACGGTACAAAAAGTACTATCAATAGTAGTACCTAGTAAAAGAACAACAAGAAGAAGGAGAAAATATGTTGTTGTTGCTGGCGGTGTTTCAGAATAGTACTAGTAATCCTAATACTACTAGAACTACTAGTTCTCCAACAACAWGAACAAGAACCACTAGCAATAGTACGTACTAGTACTAGCTAGTACTAGTAGTGGATAAGAATAGTAGATAACTTCGCAGCTGCTGCTAGTTTTCGTTACGTTGTTGGTGTAGCTACGTCACAACGTACTAGTTGCTGTTCTTGTTCTTCTCAACGACTTTCAAAACTGCTACTAGGTCTACCTAGTAGTAGTACTACTAGTAGTAATTGGAGTATTACGGATTGCGAAGTACTCGTCATTACATTCTTCTTGTTCTTGGTCTTCCTTGTTACGGAGGGCGAGATACTAATGCTCTAGTGAAGTCAGCAGCAGAAGTAATGTAATGAATCTGGCAGCACTGCTAGTACTAGTATTGGTTACCCTTCGAGTCCTCCTAGATCTGACAAGAGGGTACTGACAAGCACGCTAACTTGCTGTAGGTCTGCCAAAACTTCTTCCTGGACCGCGTCGACTTCTGCTTTCGTGCGGAACATTTCGTCACGACTGTTTTTCATTTCCATGCGCATCTCATCCTTCAATAGTTTAGTTTCGTGTTGGATTTGCTGGAGCTGTTCGAGCTTGCGGCGTTCGATTTCGGCCCGGGAAGCGACGGAATCCACCTGGACAAACAACCACTCGCGCACCTGGGGAGGCCAGAGGATTCCCACTGTCACAAATCCAAATATCAACCATGGGGGGATCACAACGACGGCAAGAGTCTTTTTCAATATTTCGATCCAAAAATCAATAGGGCGAATGTCTTCGGCAGCGGCACCATAAACGTCGGGTTCAAATAGAGAAAGCACCGAATCCCATTCTTGACGAAGCCACTCTTCGGTCTCATCCGTGTTGTCGTAAATTTCCGAAGAGGGGACACTGTCTTGTGACTGATCGTCGTGTGTATCGTTCGAGGCAATGGATTTTTTTAGTACAGTTCTTTCCGCACAAAAGATACGTCTGCGAACCACAGAGGCAATGCCGTCCATCTCTGCGACGAAGTCCAGGCGATTCGACCAAAAGACGATTGCTGCACGGTCGTTTTGAACGACTTCGTAGGAGTCTGTCACAATAGCGATTAAAACATTGCTCAAAAGAATGACAATGAAGAATCCATAGAATATATACAAAATCTGGGCTACTAGGTTCTCGTCGTATCGAGTTTCCGTTCCGATCTCCCCCATCATCATTGTGTAGACCTTAAGTTACAATAATAAAACAGTTCATTTGGGTAAGCAAAGGTATGACAAAAAGTTTTTTGAAAGCGGGAAGCCAGAGTAAAAAACCTGAAGCCATCTGGAAATACAATATCGATGACTCGGATCTGTTGTACCCACCTTCAGAAATGAATCCCCAAACTCACAATGCGGGTAGGCGCACCCTTCCATTTCTACTTTGCACTGTATGTCATCTTCACCGCAAGAAAATCTACATACTGGCTGTTCCAGGTACACTACCCAAAACATTTGGGCGAACGAAATCAAAATAACCAAGATGGCCAGGAGAAAGGCTACCAATCGATGAACTACATAGAAGACACCGTTCAAGAAAACAGCAAAATCGACCTGGGTGCTTTTCAGAAAAAATATGACGGCTGTCCACAACACTCCCTTAGTCAAGGCGGTTCCGGAGCGAAAGGCTTCGAACGGATCTTCTGCCTCTTTAGCATCATTTGCATAATTTTGTGGTTCATCGATCGCCATGATGATCGAGTAGTAAGTCACGAGAGTGATGACCAAAACATCCAACCAATTGGTTGTGTCGTATAACCAAGAAGTGAAAGCGCCCAGTGTGAGTGATGCTATGACTTGAATTAGTTCACGAAGGAAAAAGTATGCCGCGGTTGTGTATAGCATCAGTAACGGTAGCTCAAGGTCGTCTTCGAGAGATATAGTAATACCTTCCACTGATTGGTCTATGAAACGAGTGGTGGCCAGCTCGAAGGCGACAATCATGATCACCAGCATGATGCCGTCAAGCATCTATTTCGTGAAACAGAAGCAATGATGAAAACAGAGTTCATTTCGTGATAGTTGTTAGAATGGGATACCAACTTTCACAAACTCAGGCTGCGTTTCATTCTTGGGATGTTTGAACTCACCAAAATGGAGGTCGGGAAGCGCTGAATGATTTTTTTGTTCAGGATATTGCGGACGTGAGGGCTAACCACCGCCACGTCTTGCAACAAATCAGGGAGGGCCTGCAAGGCTGCCAAAAAGTCTGTCGACGCGGAGGGTTCCGCTGCTAGATAGAGCTTTAGGCATTCCGCGGCGCTGTCCAATTTCTCTGGAGTTTGTTCCAGATCTGACCCGTTCAAACCGATGTTGAGTTTGTGCAACGGGAGGTGTCCGTCGTCATCTCTAACATTTACGGAGCACGTTTGGATGTTGCTTTTCGCACGAGAAACCAAACCCCCGTTTTCGCCTTCTTGCCAGCCTAGCAAAAATCGGAGGACTCCTGGACTTGCAGTACGTTGTGCATTTACCATCACAAAGTGCAGCGGAGTTCTCCCATTGTTGTCCTTCGCATTGATACTCTGTGGGTACGCCTCCTCCAATACTTGGAGGACACTCGGGGCGGTTCCGTAGGCGCATGCATAGTGCATCGGGATCATGCCTGCAACATCCCGCACCTCTGCTGCGGATACAGATAAGTTTTCTAGCGATGATGATGAATCCTCGCCAGTGACAGCACTGCACAGGAGCGAAAAAWTCGTCGCCATGGTGAGTGGGTTATAGTTGTCAGAATTGCCGCGCGTCGCATACAAATGCAGGGGGGTGCGGTTGTGTCCATCCAAACAGCCCTTGCTCTTGGGATATGTGCTTATCAGTAGCTTCAAAACCTCTGTAGATGCACCATTAATGCATGCATGATGTAGAGGAATCCACATGTTGCTGTCCGCCCAAGCTGCTACCTCAGGGGCCGCATGTACAATTTCGTTTAGGATGTCCGTTGGTGGGTTATTAGTGAGCTTGCAGATGAGATGGAGTGGTGCAAGATCCGCCGCTCCTCGGAGGTAAGCAGCGGCGGAACGCTGCTCGCGTGTCTCGTGCGCCCACAACCAGTACGTGCGGATGGCTTTCCAGGTCTGCTCAAGATCTTCGCGTTTCTGTGGGAGTTCTTCGGGATTGGTGCTGCTAATAGCCATCATGGTAGGATGACCATGGTGTTGGTCGACAGCATTTTCCAGTATCGCAAGGAGAACCCCGGGATCGAGGCCACCGTCGCTTCCACTTTCGATATACTCGGCACATAAATCATCATCGTACAACACATTACCGTTGTCATCGTCGCTAGGAGCATACTTCACAGAACTGTAATGCTCACTGCCATCTTGTTCGTATGAACCGAAATGGTTTTGGTCGGTACTTGTCGTCATTTTTGTTTGAAAATCTTGTGCTTTTGGTGCTTGCCCGTTTTTGTTTTATGGGGTGTGGTACGCTCCTTCTTTACTTTGCAATATTAGATAGAGTTTCGAATACTACTAGTTGTAATAGTACTGAAAACCGTTCGCATGAAAAGTATGAAATCGAGAAATACTCGTCTAGCAATGGCCGTTCAAAAACGCCCTGGGCTTGATTTTCGAGATGCGAAATTCGCGGGACATTGCCATCATACATGCCATACATACTTTTCTTGACTACGGTGTGTTGTGTGTTCCAAACGAAAGCTTTACGAATACTGCAAGTCAGAATCTCTACTACCGTACTCCTACTACTAGTACTAGCATTAATACGGAGGAAGTAGGTAGTGCTGTGCGAGTTTAATCGGAGTAAAATGCGTTAACCGTTGACGTGTACTAGTAGAACCTACACAGCAAAAAGTCATTCTACTCCAACACACAACTTTCTATTTATCGCTAAAACACCATATCACCATGGTGAGACTGATAACTTCACAACCAGAGCACCTATGAACACAARAAGGGTACCACTACAAAGCTCTTTGTCTGAATAATAAGCTCGTTGAATGTCATTTGTATTGCTTTTAATCTCACTTAGCTACTACTGCATTATTACTAAATGGGGTGAAATGACCCAATTTCGTTAATTTTTAGCACTGCCCATGGAGACAGCTGTATCTTTAGAACAAAGTGTGGGATCTTTAGTATGGGAATTGGACAAGTGGAAAGAGCACTATTCAATTAGTACACCTGCATGTTGGCTTTGTCTAGTAAGGAGTTGTATTTGGTGCCAAATCGAAACAGGTCCCATGTCACAAGGAAGAATTTTGGAAGAATAACAACACACTGTCGCGGCTTGCCACCAGGCTTTATGAGCTTCAAACTTTTCAAAATCAACAGCCTTCATAGCTTGTCCAACGGTAAGGACACGTGGATTAACAATGAGATCCACAGCTAGTAATTCCACCTTGCTTTGGAGTTCCTCATCAGGTGAGAGACGTGGAATCACGGTGGTGGTGGAGGGGGGGGGTACTAGTAGTACTACTACGACTACTAGTACTAGTAATACGTGAAGCAATCTTCTTTTTTGTACTCAAACGGGTAGTACGCTTAGTACTAGCATTTTTAAAAGAAGAGCAACAAGAAGGCGCTATCCACGGTAGTGCCTCAGGAGTGAAAAGAATGGAGGTGTTGCTAATGCTAGCCACTACTAGGAGTGCATAGTATTTCATCATGATGATAGTTAGTCCTCGCTCGTACGAATATTGGCGGTTCCCTAATTTGTAAGCCTGTTACAAAGAACCTTTATTCGTCAATGTTAGTATCGGCAATAGTTGTTGCTTGAATCATAGACTTTTACTWGAACATCCAGTGTTCTTCTTGTGGTTAGTTTCAGAAAATACACACTTTTGCTTCACTTGTCGCAGAGCAACGATATCTCTATGGCGCAACGTAAAGTCATACAAACTGCTTCCGTTCTTTATGTGTACGACTGATGTCACACAGATGATGATGCGAGTATAAAGATTAGGTTCGAACATCAAATGAATTGCGATAATTGCGATTAAAAAGGTCGCTTCGACAAAACAGTGTTTGAAATTGTAACCAAAAGTTCCCTTATTCATTTTATTCTTCCGACGTTTCGACTTTCTCGGCGTCACCGCGAGTGAAGCTGACATAAGCCGTCCAAAAGAATGATACAAGGTGGCGGAACGGTAATCGTATGTGCATGGGCAAAACAAACTGGATGCAATCCGAAGGTCCCCACAATTTGATCATGGCAGTCAAATCATCCTTGGCGTTTTTCGCGTAATTTGATACGCCATTCATTGCCTGTGATATTCCAAAAGTAGTTGATCGCCATTAGATTTCCGAAAAAGTAGTACACGTCCACAAATACACTGAACAAAGCTCTCAAAAATCAAGATTTCTTACCCAATCTAGCGGGTTCCAACTTTGACCATATACAAATTCTTTAACAGTGTAGTAAGTTGGGAAATAAATTATAGGCAGATGCACGGTTACGTCAAAGACAACCATTTTCGCGGCATCCATAATTCCAGCCGTATCCTTGAGTTTTTCAGCAAATGGCAGCTTCGCAAATCGATCCATGGTTCTATAATAGCAATTTTGGGAGTCATTGATGTTTTGAAAAGGAATACAGTTAGGTACAGTTAGACACAGTGATGTTCTCAGCAAAAAAGGAAGATAAATCAGTAGTGGTGCCTTTGAATTTGGAATCTGTTAAAGATATCTTCAGATAGAATACTCACGGGAACCATTGTCGAAACTGGCATAAAAAAGTCAATCGAATGGGGGCTCTGTGAGTTTAGAATCAGATTATTCCGAAAGAGACCCAAAAAATATTAAGATGTCGCTATTTCGTCTTACCTTGTTAACCATCAACCAGTATTGGAATGCACCAAGATATGCAAAACCAAATACGACAAAAATAAAATTTCTCTTCCAATCGATCTCGTCAAATGATTTCTTTTCCGCTACAACCTGGGCAACAAGATCGGCGGCAGATGTCTTTGCAGTAGCGACCCCGAGTTGGAAGACAAACGGATTCTCCTTTGCAAACGACGACGAAGCTTCCTTYGTTACAACATCCGCTGCCGYCTTCTCCGTCGCAACCTTCTTCACTTTAGAAGCATCGGGTTTTGTTGTCACGGATGATTTCAACGATCGGATCGAGGAGTGGTAAACGCGTCGACTCGCAGTCGAGGCGATAGAAAACACCGAGGTGCGATAAACGGACGAAAGCATTTTCTTTATGGTCAATTCAATAAGTTCGTTTGGATCAATTCCTGTACAAAACCGGTATCCTAATGTAAATTTTTCAATATTCAAGACTACAAAGGGTCGCAGTGTTTAGATTGAATGACAATGATACCGACCATTTTTTTACTACAGTAGTATGGTACTTTACTCGTACTTTCAAAATCGTAAAAGACGAAATAAATGTGCAGTGATGAAAAATACAGTAAAAAAGAAATGATGACATCACAAGCAAAAAACAAAAACTACTGTATCTGTTTATGGGGATGCGGTAATGGATCGTCAGAATTTCTGCACCGTAAACGAGAAAGGGAATTGAATTGAACTTGCCCCTAAAATCTCTCCAACCTTAACTCTAATACTGTAACACAGTTTTGTATTGGTGACTGTCATGTACAGTAACGCTGTCGTACCACGAAAATAGTACGATACCTAAGGATTTTGGATTTTTTACTACTTCCTCTTATTTACGCTGGTTTCGTTCAGAATTGTCAATGAGGTGCGGACGGATGCTCTCAAATCCTGATTGTTACATTCATGTTGGTAACAAAAAGCACCTAACTTATTATGCCTCTCTGATACTTGCAGAACAACGATGAGGAGTCTATCCTGAATGTTGACGTCTGTTAAAGCAAAAGAGAATAGTGCCTGGGAGGCGCGAAGACACAAAATTACTTCATGTGTAGTTCGTGAAACTGAGAAGAGCCAAACCCTGCTTGAAGAAAAATGTGAATCCAGATCTTTCGTAATGGCTCCACACTGTTACTGTGAACACACCTCTGAAATTCGTCGTCCTAAAAAGGAATGTTCYTTAAATGCCGGGATATCTGTTGCACTTGATTACTTAYGAAAGATTAGGGAGCTTCATTGACACAATAGGGATATTCTATTCTTAGAAGGAATCCAGGTAAAAGTCGAGTGTTCTGTATCGTTAATGTCTACCTGACTTTTTATAGGTACGCAATAGCACCATTGAACCTGAAATCGACTATCTTCCAATTTAACTCGCCTTTCTTCTCATTGTATTCTCTTTGGAAGGCTGCGACGTAACTGTTTGCTTTGATTTCGTCTTCTGATCCCTCTACGATCGTTCCGTCGTCTTTCTTCCGAACACAGTTGATTTGTTGACACATGAAATGAAGAACGATAATAGGTGACCCCTTTTCTACTTCATCAGGTTCCACAGCCAAAATTTCCGAGTTCATAATTCCCAGAACATGGGTGTCGATTTGCACTCCTTCCTGTTTTCTAGCTGTGATCTCTGCTGCAATTCTCTTGAAAACGCCTTCTGCTAGCCATGGTTTTAATTGATTAATTTTTCCCTCGAGGAGCCACTCCATAATTTTAGGCAGGGTGTGTTCAGCTACATCTTCACGCCAGTCGTCTAGCGTAAATTCTGGATCCAGCTTTCGCAATTCAGCGACAGCAATCGACTCTGGTGTTTCGGCAGTCATCGTCTCGTATACTGAGCTTACACGGTACACCCACGGATTTTGACTCGTTTCCCAGGCTTCACGGGCATCCTCCGTTAGATGATCAACTTTTTGTTTCGCTTTCTTTACTCCAGATTTTTCATAAATATCTTCCGACCGACTTAGGATGTCTGTGAAATACACAAATGGGGTTTGAACGTGAGAAACAACTTCAACCTGTATTGAAATTTTCGATGGAACATTATTTTCAAAATACATCCATCTTTTGTTTTCGTCGAATAGCATCATTGCCGATTTCATCCACCGCATGACAGATCAAACTATGTACCTTGGATCACTGGAGCTTCGGTTAATCGTTTYTGCATTCGCTCCCATGCAGTAAGATTTTCGCTTTCATCTATCACCATAATTGACACAGGCCCTGTATATTCTTCCTCGCCTTCCGCTGTATCTTGGGGGCGACCGATTTTTTTGTTAATATCCTTGCGATCACCGGATCGCAAAAGCTCTCCCCATGTCTTGCCTATTTCATCTGATGCAGTCGACCAAAATTGGGAGGCTTGTCGCAGAAGGTCGTTCACTCGTTCATCGTCGTCGCTACCTTTCGTGCCTTTTTCTCGCTGCATTCGACGAACGGTATCTTTCAGACTCTCCTCGTCGGTCGTATTCGCTTCTTTTTCCTTCGAAGTCTCTTCTGACTCTTCCTTTTTCTCGGATGCTCCTTCATTTTTTCCCGTTGCCGAGCTGAAAAATCGGGGTGGGAAGGGCGTCACGGTGCCAGAATGTTGTTGTTGATTGCGGTTTTCGAGCGCCATAATTAATGGCGAAGACGACGAAGAAATCGAGCTGATGGGACCACCATTTTGGTGCCCCACGTTTGGTTTTCTACAATAGCTTCGGCTTGCTATTACTCGCCGTTGGACGATCCTTCTTCCTTGTGAAAGTATCATTCTGGTTTGGTTTTCTCGGCGTGATACCAAACTATGTCGTTGTTGCCCCTTTTCTCTTCGTCAATCGTGAGTTTTGTGTCTACCAAACCCTTTCGATCGAGAAAAATCTTGCTACCTTAGAGAAGGCCGACGATGAATGATGAGAGAGGAAGAAACAAAAATAGCGACGACGGCAAGACGTTTTGCCAAGCATATTGTGCTCCTCGAAAGGATCCCCCATTTCCATGTGGGGGAAMCGTGCGCAGCTAAAACCTCTACTTTGGGGGGTTGTGGGAAATCAAAGATAGTACTGATTCAGATTTTTTGCAGAATAATAATTTTACCGTAGTTTCTACTGTACTTAGTAGGAGGGACAAGCACTCGTGACTGTAGGTCGTGAAGTAGAAGTACTAGTATTAGTAGTCGTAGTACATACCGTACCTTTGTTGACATGAATCTAATTGGATCTTCTTTGGCTATACCTAGGACCGTAAAGTAGGGTACTTAATCCCATCGATCATACCGTACCGTACGGTAGTACTGTGATTGTTCAATGTGAAGTCTACTCCCATGAGCTACTCGTACCTAAAAGTGATCAGTAACAGTACAAGTACGAAGTACTTCGAATAATGTTCTCCGAAACCGCCTTCAGCACACTGGGTTCTTAGTCACTACGTTGTGTACTATTGATACGCGCTGAACAGAATAAAATATTAGTTTGTCAAAATCGATTACATCGGCCTATTCTAGAGAAAGTTTTTGAGTTGGTAGTTCTGTATCAAAGTTAGTTTACATCTGTTATTAGTAGTTAATAGTACAGGGTATTTAGAGCCGATAGGACACAATGGTACAACAGTGTGTGGAGGATAAATGAATGTCATGCTATCCACCGGTGCTTAGGGTCTCTGCACCTTTTGCCCCTGGTTCTGTGGTGGGCCACCCCGTGGTGGTCCTCCCATGAAGGGGTTGGCTGGAGGTGCTGCTCCCTCCGCGGGGCGATCGCTCATGGAGAACAAAAAGTCGTGAACAAAATCCTCCGCCCATTCCTTTCCATACATGGCGGCAAAGAGACCGGTGGCGGGATCTCTGTCGGCCGAGTACGTGTCGTAGGCCTTGGTCTTGGCAAGGACGGTTTCGACTTCTTCCGGTTGGGCCTCCGTCGATCGGATCAGATCGAGGTGGGTTTCTACGTARGACTTGAACGCGGGGAACAAGTCTCGGGAGACCACTTGTTCGTCATCGAACCGTGCAAAGAGCATCTGCTGCGAGAAGTGCTTGGTTTCGTCGTAGAACTTAGAGCTCATGCGTCCCTTCAGAGAATCGTACTTGTCCTTGATGGGCTTGAGAAGGTGTTCATAGCGCGATGCGTGGTCCTCTTCGTTGTCATGGATGGGYTGAAAGTCGACAATGGCCAGGTACTTCTTTCGGTTGAAGGCCAAGAGATCGATGCCCAGAACCGGTAGGTTGTACTCGGGGTTGGGATACCAAACCGCGTTGTAGACCTGGGTATTGTCACCAGCGTCGTAATAAGTCATGCGAATCTTGCGGTATTCCTTTGAAGAAAAGCAAACATTCACGATGCGTGCTTTCTTCTTTTCGTTTGCATTGTAGGAAAAATCTGTATCTTTGTCGTTCTTGCATTCAACTACCTTGAGATCCGTGAGGTTCTCTTCCATAAAGTCCATTTGCCATTCCCAGAACGGCATGTACAAGAGTTCATCGTCCTTGACTTCGGTGTCGATGGAGGACTTCCAAGGCATGCCGTGTTCCGCTTCGGCCTCCCGGACCGAAATGCTTCTCTTGAATGGTTTTGGGCTTGTTTTCGGCGAGGGTGGCTGCATCAGAGGTAATCTCTTCGAGATGCTACCCATAGCGGTAGTGATGGTATCGAGTGTCGTAGTGTCGACATCGCTTCGGTATAGTGATTGCGAGCTTGACGAAGCAGATCTGGATCTTCGCTGGGCGTCGCGGCCCACCGCAAAGGATGGATTGCGGGGTTGGTGGTGCAGCGTGTAGGCAGAGGCTACGGCCGGGGTGAACAAGAGCAATTGCATAGCCTTCATGTTGTTTGTTGGTGGTTGTTTTGAATGGCTTGGCTTTAGCTTGGCTTTGTGTTGTTCGGARTTGTGAAAGAACAATCGAATTCGATTGTTTTGTGATCTTTCTGTCAAGCTATAGCGGATACCKGTTGCAAGTAGGAGGGAGGACCCAGATTCGATTCACTTTTGCTTTGTGTGAGACCAACAGATGCACATCGCGATATTTTCCTCCGATGCACGACGTGTTGGACCCGGAAGGGTTCCTTTTTTGTCGTGGTACACGCTKAGGGACGCACAAAATTCACTTCATGTTGAACCAATCGTTTGTTCGCCGCGCGGCTGCACCAAAACTTTGTTGAACTTCTAGTTCAAGGATCGCGAGATACTGTTCGAGTCAAGCGAGTCCACATTTAAGAACCCGGAAGTCTTGTTTTCACGATTGGATTGACCCGCTCGAATGATATCACGGTCGAATGAGTCAATATTAATTGTATGCGCAATCTTGCGCGTGCCAATCGAAATCTATTGGTTGTTGCCAACAATGTCATACGTCATCACGTTGTTTGGGTTCTCAAATAAAAATAGAAGCATGAGGTAACGAGGTAACGAACAAACGCGATTGGATTTCGATCCATTTCGTATCAATAGCAATATCGTACTTCTACGTACGTAGGTACAGGAAATCTGTTGTTCGTAGAGCACGGGGAGTCGTCGAGGAGGAGCCGTCCCTCTGAAACCAAACCCAAGTGTCACACCAACGGATCACAAGACATCTTCCCACAGATATCTGTTAGCCATACCGATACCATGTTTTCCTGTGTTCTATCCCGCTCGTCTTCCATCGCCAGCAAGGCGTCCCGGCGGTGCTTCTCCGCCCTACCCGAAACCATGAAGGCGGCAGTGATCCGCGAGGTAGGTGACGCGGACGCCATGAAGATCGAGACCGACTACCCCATCCCCAGCATGGGGCCCGGCCAGGTCATCGTGAAGAACGAGTACGCYGGGATCAACTTTATCGACACGTACCACCGCAGCGGATTGTACGCCCGCGATCTGCCGTTCGTGGGCGGACAAGAGGGYGGGGGCACCGTGGCAGCGGTTTCGGACGAAGCCGCCGCRCAGGGCATCAAGGTCGGCGACCGCGTCGCCTACTCGATCCTGCAGACCTACAGCGAGTACTCTGCCGTCCCCGCCGCAAAACTCCTTCCCGTCCCGGAAGGCGTCGGTCTGGACGTAGCCACCTCGTGTGTGGTGCAGGGACTGACCGCTCACTACCTCACGGCCTCGGCCCACGCCGATCTCATCAAGCCCGGCGAGTGGTGCTTGATTCACGGAGTCGGGGGTGGAACGTGCCAATGGGCCGCCCAGATGGCCAAGCTTCAGGGGTTCAAGGTCATCGGGACCGTGGCCAAGGGAAAGGCCGACGTCGCCAAGGATCTGGGGTGCGACGAGCTGATTGTTCTGGACGAGGTCCCCGGCATGAGCTTTGAGGACTACGAGAGCGTCGACGTTGTCGAACGCGTCATGGAGGTTACCGATGGAGTCGGAGCAAAGTGCGTCATCGACGGAATYGGAAAGAGCACGGTCGACATCTCGATCGGATCTCTGGCCCAGAGGGGCATCTTTGTGTCGTTTGGAAACGCCTCCGGAGCCGTTCCTGCCTTTCCGGTCTTGCGTTTGATCGGAAAGTCCGCGTATGTCACCCGACCCAAACTCCTCGACTACACCCGAGACAGAGAAGAATTGCTGTGGAGAGCGGAAGAGATTTTCGGATGGTTGAAGGACGGCAAGCTTAACGTGTCAGTAGATACCGTCTTCCCTCTCGACCAAGCCGCCGAGGGACACAAATACCTCGAGGCAGGCAAATCCAAGGGCAAGGTTCTCTACAAAATCTAAGGAATCGTAACAAWCCCCTGAACTGGATGACTCAAAGCGAATGATTAACGAGTTCTTATTAGATTGCTTTCTTTCCACGCACGTCACGTTCGAGTTGTGTTTGTCTAGAACGACACTGATTGGTTTCTCTACAAACCGCRGGTGTTGATTTTGCACGATTGAAACCCGCGCTGGATTGTCGTGCTAGTATTCTACTTTGCCAAATCCCTCGGATCGAATACTATCCGTTGCCAGACAAACGATTTGCTTCCTGCGCGTCTGCTAGTTATAGTACAGGTATTTCAGTTCGTTCAGGCCACGGGATTTCCAGCAATGCTGACCAGGTTGATGCAATATCTGTTTCCGCTGCGGTCTGGGAGGTTGTGCCCGAGGTGTGTGCCGTCTGCGGATACCGTTTCCCCTGATTTCCTCAATACGCGTACGTTTTCCCAGAYCACCTCCTCGTCGCGAAAGGATGGCCTGCACCGCGAAGTAAAGCAAAGCAACGCAACACATCGGAATGCAAACCAATGAATTCACCGGTGAGAAGATGAAAAACGAWCGAATTGTAGAACACAACCACAGGCTTTTTCCGTACGATCGAGCGAACGCAAGGTAGTATGCCGTGCAGGACTACGACCCCAATACCAAAACCCAAATAAATCACCGAAGTGGAACGTAACTTACCAGCCGTGGATCTTGGATTCTTCGACAAACTGTTGCGGGGATCGATTGATGGGGGCTACGAACAATGGCTTTCCTGTCACCGAATCGTAAAACGTGATTGGTCCCTTCGAAGCCATGACCTGTTCTTCAAAGCTCGTGGATTGGAAGTAGCCACCCATTTCGGCAAAGTGGCTGCGCGGTTTTGGTGGATCGTGAGTGGTTGGGCGGGTATGATGGGCAAACAAAGTCGCTTTTTTGTGTGAGAAAGACGAAAATAACGGTGGGAAATCACGTYTGCATCGTAGCGTGGCACGCCATGCCGTACGGTATATCCATCCCGCACGTGTCATTGCATCTGCTTTTGCAACACCGAGCGAAGCAGAACGCGGCAGCAGTTGCTCCCCGTGCGCCACGCTTTCCTACGCACCGATTGTAGTTGCAGATCTTGTCGGCCAGCTTGTTGTTGGCTCCGTACAAGAGATTCTCCTGCACGGGCTTGGCACTYGTTCCGTGCTCCTTCTGGACCATGATTTCCTCTCCCCCGTAGACTATTTTCCCGCCGATCTCGAAGGCCGAAGCGGTTCCGGGGGATGCCGCCACTCCCGCMACGGAAGCAAAGGCGGCGGCCGATGCGATCTTCAGAAACTCCGCCCGAGACGACGACGATGTTTCCGTTGCAGGCTTTGATCCGTGGTTGGAATGAGCGCTGAAGGCCGTGGCGTCCTGGGACAGAAGAAGGGCGGCGAAGACGGCGTRTGGCAATTTCATCGTTGATGGAGCTGGTTGCTTGATTAATTTATTGAATGATAKGRYAGCTCGKTGCGAGCATYAGAAAGTTTTCKWACACGAAGAATMAACCCGTTCCCGGCATCTGTTTGTTGCTGCGTCTGTCTGATCGAATCACTCTCAGTTGGTATCTCAACAAGAAAAARATGATCCGTAACTGAATTATCGGTAGCAATCGTACCAATACGTACGTACGAGTAACGTACCTACGTACCCTCCCCGTACGGTGTATTATGTATTATCTAACCCGTCCTGGTACCGGTAGTACGAGTACTCGAACTGGGGGGATATTTTCCGTCGTGGTTGATCGTGTTCTGCCCGCGGTACACAGACACAACTCAAACCTCACCACGAAAGGCGCACAGCGTATTTTCATTCGCGGGTTGAAACTGAGTCATCGTCCAGAATTGCTTTTTTGATGTACGGTATATTAGCGAGGATCTAGCGACTATGACTCATTCGACTTCTTCCTCGATGATGATCCCAGTCACATTTTGTGTTCTAAAACAAAAGATGTTACTGCTGTGACGATGGACGGCACAGTTCGTTACGATGTACAAGTGCGTGCTCTTGTCGTGCCGTACGGTACGATACGGTACTCGTACGATTTTAGAGGGTTGGCCCGCCCTGATGATTCTAAACGCCAACATTGGCCCTTCTGAACGACCACGGGTGTTGCATCAAACGATTGTTTTCGACGACTTCCCGACACTTCTCATTCCATCAACGGGCGTGTTTGTCTTYGAATAAATCATTCTTGTCGTTGTCGGACCACCACTTTYTGAATYTGAAACAACAACCCACATAGGCAACATAACAAAATGAAGTTCTCGGTTGCTGGAATCGCGCTCCTGGGAAGCGTCGGTTCGGCCGGTGCCTTCGGGCTAGCCTCTTCCGCCAGAGAAACCTCCACCGCGTTACGAATGACTGCBACGCAGACAGAGGCCCCAGTSGAGATCGGCGCCAGCGAGGAAGACGAACCGGAGCCGCAGCTCGGAGACGGAAGCACGCTGACCGAGCGCATGTTCAACAAGATCCCCACTGAAAACCAGGCCGGTGGCGCGGGCGGAGCGAGCACGCTGGAGGCTTTCAAGAGGGCCGAACAGAACTGGGAGCGCCTCAAGCAGTTCGAGGGATTCGACTACGACACGAAGCAGCTGCGCTGGAYCCAGGACAACCACGGGCCGCCCCCGCAGTTTGTTTCGACCGACGGGGCCTTTGGAAATCCCAAGTGCTGGCAGCGGTTGAGGGATTCCGCAGGATTCCGAGAGCTCGATTACGACGTCGTTGTTTGTGGCGGAACGCTCGGTATCTTCTATGCCATGTACCTGCAGCTCCAGGGGCATAGGGTTTGCGTCATCGAGGCGGGAAAACTCCGCGGCAGAGAACAGGAGTGGAACATCTCGATGGACGAGCTCGACGAGCTCATGCGCCTCAACGTCATCACGCAAGAAGATGTCGACGCCGTCATTACCACGGAATTTCCCGCTTGCCGCTCCGGCTTTAAAAACACGGAGGTCACTCCACTGGAAGGCGGMTACTTCGAGAATGGTGAAACCGGGTACGAGTGCCTGACCCCCGACGTCCTGAACCTCGGGGTCACGCCGTCCCTGCTCCTCAAACGGGTATCCGACCGCTTCCGATACATCGGTGGTGTCATCAAGGAAGAGACCCGCCTCTCCGGAGTATGCGTCAGCGAGCTGGTCGGGTCGGCAATCGACCTCGGGGAAGAAGCCGAACCCATCACTACCCGCCTCGTGCTGGACTGCATGGGGAACGCCTCGCCGATCAGTGCCCAGCAGCGGTACGGCCAAAAAGCCGACGGAATCTGCTGCGTTGTTGGATCGTGCGCCGGTGGATACGACAAGGAGACGAACTTGTATGGCGACATTATCTACACGAACCAACCGATAAAGACCCGAAAGGACCGGGGGTCGAACCAGTATTTCTGGGAAGCCTTCCCCGTAGGAATCGGCAGGGGAAATGAGCCGGGCACGAGCGATGTCAAGACCACATATAGTGAGTACAGTGAATATAACAGATTCTTGTGCCTGTGTGAATGGTACAACTTGTTGCTCGAAAATTTATCACGTTCTGCAGCATTCCGGAGATGTGRTCTCATCCAATAATTTTCCTTTCCCCTCCTTTGTTTCTGTACTCAGTGTTTACGTACATGGATGCAGACGAAAACAGGCCCTCGCTTCTTCAGTTGTTTGAAGATTATTGGAAACTTCTACCGGTATACCAGAACTCGATCGAAAATCCGGAAACCGACCTGGACATCAAGCGCATCTTGTTTGCTTATTTCCCAACGTATCGAGACTCCCCCCTCAAACCAGAATTTAGTCGGGTGTTGGCAGTAGGCGACGCATCCGGAATCCAGTCCCCGCTCTCGTTCGGAGGGTTTGGCGCGCTGACGAGGCACTTGGATCGAATCGGCGGTGCGATTTCCGAGGGGCTCGAGAACGATTGCCTACACAAGGACGATCTGGGACTCATCAACGATTACCAACCCAACCTCAGCGCCGCATGGATGTTCCAAAAGGCGATGAGCGTGAAGATGGGCCAAACAGTTGACCCGAAATTTGTGAACCGCCTACTCGCTACGAACTTTGAGGTGATGGACAAYATGGGAGAGAAGACAATGAGACCCTTCCTGCAGGACGTCGTCCGGTTCGACGGCCTCGTGGGCAGCCTGGCCGGAAGCTTCCTGGCGGATCCGACCTTTATGCCACAAATCGTTGCCACCGTGGGGCTCCCAGAACTGATCAAGTGGCTCGGCCACGTCGGAAACATGGGCAAGTATACCGTGCTGGATGTCGCCGCGGCCCCCATCGTGAGCTCGGTGGTAGATAACTTTGTAAAGAACCCTCGACAGAAATTCAAGTGGAGGAGACGCATGGAGTCCTGGAAGTACGGCTCGGGGGGGGRCTACAAGTTCCCTCCGGAGGAAAAATAGAAAGAAGACAAACGAGCATAGGCACTAAGTTAAAGACATGATTGCATCGGAATCGTTTTTGTTTTTCAAAAACTGTGGAAAATTATTGACGAAAAGTGGAGTGAGAGACTCAATAGAAATCCCTCTCCTAGGAAATCCCAAAACAYGGGAATACGTGGAACTGAAACGGCTCCTAATTTTTAGTCATAGTCTTTCTAAGCGTTCTTTCGGTAGTTCTAAATAATCAACATTACTTTGAATGAATGTGTTCTGTGCCCCATCCGGGGCACACGCTGTCGAGAAGCTGCGTGTGCCCGTTGATCCAAATAATTAGTTTCACGACCTGCTTCGAGGTCAAAATCTCCGTGCACTTGTTCATGTGGTCCTGGAACGTCCGCGTCTTCTTCTCGCAGAGATGCTTCAGCTTCACAAGGAGGGAATGAGCCTCCTTCAGGTTTTCGCATAGCTGCCGGATTTTTTCGCTCTGGTCGAGGATCTTCCGCCCCTGCTGGGGGGTTATATCGAGTTCCTTTACCAGGATGCCCGCGATGGGATTCTTTTTAGTACCCTGGTTGGTGTGGCCCAGTGTCCATAAACCCATTTTGGTGAAATTCGTAGGATTCACGAGTCTGAAATGGAAGGGGGCGAATGGCATCAATCGGGACAAGACGAAACGAGAAAATTGGCTGAGATTTTTTGATCGCCCGTGTTTGTAAATCTTGGGGATTCGCAATTCGAGCAAAATGATTCACATGGTTTGATATAGGTACTAACTCAAAACCAAAACTCGAACTAGACAATCAAGTCCACAGTCACTCACCTTTGCAATTGTTCTAGATGAAAACTCAGTTCCTGCTGCCGATTGACACCGTAGTCGGAGTACATGTCGCTGAACTTCCGAACCGCGACCCCCATATCTCGGGGACTCGCATTTGGATCGTACATGAGTTGTGCGATCTGCTTCGACGCCATTTCTTTCTCCATGTCGAACTTATGAGCCTTGTTGGAAACGTTTTGCAGGTGGCGCTTCAGTTGTTCGTTTTCCGCCTTCAGTTGAGCGAGTTTTGCCTCGCAATCCGACAGCCGCGGCTTTTTGCGCCGCTTGCTATATGTGGGTTTGTGTTCGGTTCCCGTGTTGCTGCTACTATTTAAGGAATTGCTGCCCGCTCTGGACTGATTCTCTGTCGCCGACGCTGGATCTTTGTTGGATTGGGTGACCGCTGCTATGGCTTCTTCGGCAGTCTTCCGTAATTCGATCACGGTCGGCGCCATTGCCGTCAATTCCGTCGAAACGCAGGAGGTTTCGTCTCTTATTGTGTCTCCTGTTGATACTGCTGGTTTTTGTTTTGTTTTGAAAGAATTTATGACTGAAAGAAATCATGTTTTGAAGGTATTTCGGCATAGTACGTCGCAGCCGATTTATAGAATGGTTAGTATTTCTTTCGTTTCAATGGACGAAACAGAATGTTWCCAAAATTCCCGCAKTGTTATTATCTAGCACTTGCACAATACTATGTACAACGAATGCCATGACACTTACCAGAATTCGAAGTCGCCGCGGTCGTCCCTTTTCCTACTAGTGCTGCGGTGGATCTCGCCGGTGTCGCGAACTTGGTTCCTTTTGTTTGTTGCTGCTGATATTGTTGTTGATGATCTTGCTGTCGTTTTTGCTGCTGCTGTTGCTGTGTATTGAGTAATAGGGTTGGGTCGTTCTTGGCCGCCGCCGAGGTTAGGGATTGCAGAACCGAATCGGGCAGGTCGATCCCCAGCCGTGATGCAAGCGTGGCGAATTGATCGACTAGTTGCCGGGCTCGATCCTGTGGAACCTGCAGCGGGGAGCTGCCCGATGAGGGACTGTCGGCGTGGGTGGCTTGAAGTGATTGCTGACCACCAGCCCCATTTGCGATCGGTGCATTCGACGACGACACAATCGCGGGCGCAGAGGACGGGTGTGGGGCAGCTGCCGTAACCCCATTGTTCGGGGCAGACATCATGGGAATGGCACTAGATTGTCGTTTGATCCCGCTGGTTCGATTGCCACCGTTGCTATTGTTGTTCCTGTTGTTTTTACCACCGGGCTGTGAAAACATGGCGGCGGCCGCGGCCGCAGCGGTTGCCGTCGCCTGTGGGTCTGCACACACTATTCCACCCAACTGAGATTGCTGCTGCTGCTGCTGCTGCCCCGCCACGACCAGGTTTCCCGTCGAAGATCCGTTGTTCACCACTGCACCCGATTGGACATTGTACGCCTGATTCACGGGAGTGTTTTCGTATCGTGGCATGGCTGCCGAGACGTCCGGTGCTTGCGGATGGCCGAGGAGWGGATGGTGGTGGTGATGAATCGGATTCGTTGTTGGTTTCTGGTGCGGCTGGTCCTGTGACACCGTCGGCGGCAGCATCGCATCGGAATAGCTGGATGCAACAGCATGATTGCTGGTGGTGTACGACGGCGAGGTATGGCTGCCATATTGGGTTGGAGATGCGGCAGCGGTAGCAACAACACCAGGAGCAGCGGAAGCGTCCATAGCGGGGGACGCAGTGGTAGGGGGAAACAGCGTTCTTCCACCCCCCACGCCGAAATCTCTCAGTATCTCCTTTTCCAGTATTGTATGGGGCGTATCGTGTTCGGTCGGTAGGCACGGGGGCGAATCCAGTGACGATGCGGCTTCCTGGCCCGCGGTGGAGTTCTCGAGCATCACCATCTCGTTGTAAAAGAGACTCTCGAGGAGGGCGTGGTCGAGATGGGAAGCCGAGGAGGCGCCCTCCGCAGCAGCAGTGGGTCCACCATTGCTACCGTCACTTCCAGGTGCGTATCCATTCCCTCGACGGTTCGGGCACTGTTGCTGCGATTGCTGGGGTTGCTGGGGTTGCTGGGGTTGCTGCTGCTGCGGATGGCGCTGGATTTGTTGGTGTTCGTGATGCTGATGGTACATCGGGTATTTCAATCGATAGGAAGGAATCAATCAATCTGTCAATCGGTGAGCAAGGTCAAATAGATTACTCGATCAAACATAAGAAGGATTCTGGTAGGGTAGAGGAGCTCTTCGCAATGCTTCGTKGCCTAGATATAGTGGAGCGACCAGGGAATGGTCATGTTTTCAATGCTGATGTTTATGCTTAAAGGGTTTGGGCTTCTTTCTTCCGCTTCCGTAACAACATCAGATGCTAGCAAGCAGTACTACGAGTACCGTACCCTACTCCTCGTCCCCTTACTTATGTAGAGAGAGGGATCGAGTATCCGACACTGCTACCGGTTACGGGTACCTCGATGAATTTACTGTACCTCGTACATATCGTAGCGTTGTAAGGAATGATGTCATCATTGCAATCTTCAGGTAATGGGGGATTTTGATTGACTTTGGGGGGATTTGTAAAATAGTGTGAAACTGACTATCAATATCAATATCAACCAYTTACTGTATTTACTGTAATCTGCGAAGAAGGTAAGTGCTGGACGAGTACCAGGTACTACGYACCGCTACAGAAGAACAACGTCGAAAGCATTTCTCTGCAAATCAATCAAAAATCAACCCCAAACTGAACTCAGCGCAACCAACGACAACCCCGAGATTCGATTGTTACCAAATTAAAAATAGGGGAAGATAACAGATCCATCAAAGAAGCTACGACTGTACTGTGAGAGTCGGGAGATATCACGGCAACACGAAGCATCTGGGGCAACAAAAATTTAGAGGTCCGAATCAGATCATTGTCTTTTTCATTCCATCGGGACAAAAGAAGAAGATAGAATAACTAGAATGGTCTACCTGAATTTGATCGGGCGCTCGTCTTCCAGGCTGATCTCCGCTCGAGCATGCCGGCAGAGACCGCAGTCCTTGCTGCTGTCGTCCACAACAACGCCAGCATCCTCCTCGGTTTTACCTGTGGGTTCGTCTCCGTGGAATTGCACCGATGGGAGCCACCAAACCACCAATACGATCAATGCCATGGCCGTTCGATCGAAGCACTCGTCGACACAGATCAAGAGACTCTTCAAACAGAACCCCGCCAAACGCCGAATCGCTCTCCGAGACAAACGGGCGAACGCGGCGGCTGGAGTAGTAGACGACAACGACGAAGGAATCATTCCAGAGGCGACCCTTTCACCCATAGTTCCGGAACCAACCATTTTTAGGAACGGATGGAACCCCCCCTCCGWAAATAGACCGGAGTACCCATTTCTTGTCTCCCGAACAAAAAACAAACCGAACGATGCGGTTGGCTTTCTTCCCGTTTACTCGGAATTTCGGTGAGTATCGAATCGATTCGGCAGTGTCCTATCCTGTCCCATCCTTCCGTGATGCATGCAATAAATGATCTTGTTGTTGCTGTGTTTTTCTTTTTTTGATGGATCGATAGGCACACGTTGTTCTTCTTTGATGTTGTTTTTAGAATCGGTTTTTTGACATATGTGGACGATGATTTCTAGATTGCACGAAGCACCATCATGATAAAGTAAATCGAATCTAACCGCAGACATCCTCTCACCCTGATTCTGGTCTTGCTTTTGATCCGGTCCAACCAACCATACCAACGGTACGAACAAACAAACAACAACAGAAAGGATGGCGCTCGGGTGACGACCCGGATCAAAAAAGTCTCGGGTGATCGGGAACTGTTCCTTAACGAGTTGAGGGCAGCCCTGCAGATCCCCGTTCCAAAAAATCCTAGAGAGGATAACATCCGTATCCGCACCGGCGGGACCATCGAAGTAAAGGGAAACCGCGTGATGGAAGTCAAAACATGGCTGGCCGGCCTTGGATTCTAGAGAGCATTGTGCATGGGTGCTGTGACGMTATTTTCTAGATCGGAGAGCACTTTCGGATTGAAAAAGGCACTGGGACCAAATTGCTCCTCTCACTCGTTCGTTGGTTAGTTCGTTGGGCAGCCTGGATTGATGTCACGGTGCACGACGCGACGTAACAGCTCTAAATTTCGATTTGGTTTACATGCAAACGGATGTAGATTCAAATGATTTCAGAGCCTCGATCGCTCCCACACACGAGCAATCCAGGCTTTCTCCATTCAACTCGCCTTTGACTTTCGTGTTTGTCGTACAGTACAAAGAAGCAACACGGCACAGTTTCTTGTCTAACATAGTATTATTAGCTACTGCACCCGCCCTTATCAACATGAGTAAATGATTAAGCTGTTTGATTAGAAARCATCTTTAGAAAGTGAATATTTTAGATGAAGCCAATCTACATGTGGTTGGTACAATAGTTAAAAGTTTTCCAATCGAGCGATGAATCAACTATTGCATCCTTCCAACGGGCCCGAACGTTTGGTACCGTTTTATCAGCCCACCATGGCGATGATTTCAAAGGAAGACAAAAATGGATAAGAAAGTTGCAACCTATTGTGGCCCTACCTTTCTGTTTAGGGAAGCATTGCACCGCAGTTTTTTTCCTCGTCTCGTGGGGCTGCACAAAACCAACTGAAGCGGCATTTTCATTTTTTGGCTCCCCACCAAGATGACTCGGTCAAACAACACGTGAACACCAGACGGATGGTTTCGTCCACTTTTGAAGTTTTMTTTTATTTCCTCGAACACAACTGTTATCCATTTTGTCATTCTGATACAGCAGTAGTAAAATAATGAAGATTCTAAATATGTCGTTACTATGGTTCTTACATTCGAGAACCTAGGAGCTCAACTAGACAATGTGAGACTTCCGACATGAGGTATTACAAGAGCATCAGCTGTCTGCGAAACCAGTCTAGCGCACCACGTCCCGCGCACAACTTGCTCTTTTTAGTTGGATGTGAGAAAACAAAATGACCTTTCATTCCTTTATGACCAAAGCATGCTTAGTTGTAGGAGATGCTGTCAATAGATCCGGTCAATCGAAGCTTGGCTCCGGCCTTGATATCTGCTACAAGTCCGGAAATGTCACCAGTCTCAAGGGTGAAAGAAACTCCATCGGCAGAGGTAGATCCAGAGAAAGAGGCGGATGCAACAGATGCAGATCCGAAAGGGTTGTAGCTGACGGAAGAACCAGAGGACGGGCTGAGGGAATCGCAGTGAGTTTGGATTCCAGCACCTCCGGCGAGGGCACTGGGGGTARGAAGGCTTGAGGCGTGTGTAATGATTCCGGCTCCTCCAAGAAGGGAGTTGGCACCGGTGTTGAGAGTGTCAGCGTGTGTCATGATCCCAGGTCCACTGATTTCAGTGGCACCCGTAGAGAGAGAGTCGTGGTAGTTAGCGGCCGGGGCAACTGGGGCAGTAGCAGCAGGAACGTAAGGTTCGGCGGCAACAGGGGCAGCAGCAACCGGTTCGGCGGCAACAGGGGCGGCAGCGACGGGGGCACCGTTGAGGGCATCAAGATAGGAAGCTCCGTTACTACTGGCGGGAGGGGCGACAGCGRCTCCTCCTCCGAGGGAATCCAAGTAGCTGAAGGAGTAAGCAGGAGCCAAGACGGAGGCCAAGACAGTGGTGGAAAGAACGATATTCATTTTGATGGAATTAGGCTTTTAGAAACAATGTCCTGCAATTTGAAATTATGAGGTTTGTTGGGATCTTTAAAGTGAGAAACAGAACCCTATTATCGCGTAAACTTGATGGTTGGTGACCACCCCCTTCTCTGTGTCTCTGTTTAGGATATTTTCAATTCAAATCGATTTTTTAAACTAAAGACCATAACGAACCTTCTGACGTATGGGTAAAATACACGTGAAAAGCGCGGGTTTTTTCCTTTATTTGTATGGTGCTCAATCACGAGCACGTACGTCACCGATTCATGAAAACATAATTTCAAACTACGTTACGTGCAGGCTGGTACTGAAATGAAGCACAGCAAGTTACAGTGATCAAGCTAACCGCGTGACCGCGCGTGATCAAAGAATCTTTGGTGTTGTTCGTCCGATGAGGCCCGCCTGCTTTTAAAAAACAACGGTCTTTCGAAGACCTAAGAAGCAAGAAGTATGATACGGTAGGTACCGGTAGTACAATTAGATCGTACGACCGTCTGTACTACAAGCCAATTTTTAATCCCACAAGTCATTACACGGGAAAAAGATGGCCACGAATCCAAGGTTTAAACCGTACATTGGCTGGCCAATGCTATACGATATGCACATGCTGTTTGTACTCAAACATGTGCTACTGCAAGTCAAAAWAWTTTATCCCATGAGTCATTACATGGTAAAAAGATGGCCCAAAATTGATGCATAGTAGAAAAACACATAGCAGGGTGCACAGGAAACAGTTCTATCTTTTAAAAACTAATCAATTAAGGGCCCTGTATCATGAAAGAATAGCAGAGAACAAGTTGGATGGTAGGTTGTTGTTCTGTTTGACACGGACAGAGTACAAAAACCATCCAAACAATGAGACCTACCAAACCAAATAATAGGAATACATGCTACATGTTTGGTGATCCAACATAAACTATCTATAGTATATTTTGTACCTCTTTGTCCTATGAAAACTACAAAGAATAGAGAGAGTGATGTTAATCTACTCAAGAAGTACTGTCACAGGAACTATAAAAACTATCAATGGTGTGGTCTGGGAAAAGGTGACTAACAAGAAGAGCTGGCATCCACCAATCAAAACTGAGTTAAGTCACAATGCTTCCTACATGAAATACATAATGGGTATTGATGACGAGGAAGAAGAAGAGAAAGATTTGTCTGCTCAGCTCAATGAAACAGGTGTTTCCCCAAGTAGTACTGGAACTGTGACGAGCACAATCACAGAACAGACTGCACCCAGTACCATTGACAGTATTATTGGAGGGATGAAAGCTGTTCAGTACTTTGTCTTTGTGAATTAAATTTAGATATTATTGTTCTAGTAGTACTGCTATCTAGTGTTTTCTTGTATATCAATTGATCCCAGCTTGGTTGTTGCAGCTTTGATTGCTGTTGCAGATGGTTGCTTGTTGTCCTTTGCTGGATCCAAAACCAATTGCTCATCAGGAACCTGTTGCTTGTTCTGCTTTGCTGGACCTGGATCCAAATCCATCATATTCTTCCACAGTGTATTCTTGGCAATTACTACATCTGGTGCTTTCTTGTCTGACCCATTAGAGCTACCACCATCAGATCCATAGATTKCCTTGTAGTCATTGCCATAGTCATCTCAATCCCATGAGAATGTCTAGTCCATTGTGCTAGGGKTCCCTCACTCATCATAGGCAAATTCTTTGGCACTCTTAGTAGTGTTGCAGGGTGTGTAGTAGTTGTTCTCCCTCTTCATTACAGTCCTCTGGTAGATCTCAAGGAACCAGCAGTCATKCTTGTGCACAACTAGCTTCTTCCAGCAGATCTTATTTAGATAACTAGTGCAGGTCTCTTGAGTTCTTTGTTGTAGTATACTACTAGTAGGCTTTCTTTTCTGTTCCTGGTTCTCCATCMAATTCCAGACTTGATTCAATACAAATTGAACCTGTGGCAAAGAATTGAATAGTATCCCTGGAAGTGGTGGCTCTAACAAAGTTTTAGGAGGGGGGGGGGGAATAGATTGATCAATGCCTATTTGAATCTTCCATCCAATCCCTGGATCAAATTGCTATTGCTTGATTAACTCAAGTGCTTTCCAAGCCTTTACTGCTCAATGCCATTTCATCTCCATGTTTCCTTGTACATTTGCAAGCATCTGCTTTGGTGGCCAATGCTTGCAGGCAGAGGCTTTGGGTCCTTTGTAGACAAGGAKCCTTGCTTGGTGCCTTGCCATCTTTATCTTTGCATTCCTCATCCTGTTTATCTTTGCCTACTGTTTTGGGTGGGGATAGAGGAACACCCCCCTTGGGCTAGATTGATTCTAAACTGATTCCATAGACATGTCAGTGTATTCATGGTATACATCCTTGTGGACTTCTTTGATGAGGAAGTCTACTAGTGTTTTGAGTTGATCAGTTTGCTTACTGTGCAGTGTTGTTGAGAAGAAGACGAAGAAGAAGAAGAAAAAGAAGAAAAAGAAAAAGAAAAGAAGAATAGTGTTGAGATTGAAAACTATCTGGAAGGCCATGAACTCTACAATGCATGAAATGGGAAAGAACTCAGCAGCAATGGAAGAGGAAGATGGCTTCACTTACTCTGAAGGCTTGTTCCATTTTGATAATGCTATGGAGACAACTGAAGACAAGTATGAAGCAAAGGTCTTTGAATATCCTGTTGACGCAGCCRGAAACAATGGCACTATCCTTCAGATCYATTTCATGGAGAAGCCAAAGATTGATAAGAGAAAGAAATTAAATATTGGATTTGCCAGTAAGTCTCAGCAACAACAGGAAGTTGAGGAGAGACTTCAACATTAGCTGGTGTAACAGCAATTGATCCAAGAGGAACTGACATGGTAGCAGCAACTTCAGCTGCAGTTGCTACAGCAACAGCACCAAGCCCCCCTATTACTAAGAAGAGAGCAAAGACTAATCCTCCCCTTTTGCTGCTGCTTTTGATTACATAAAAAAGACAAATAGCTACTAAAGACCTTGGCAACAAAAAGTAGAGACAGATGAGGAGGAAGAATGACTACTGGTAGTGGTGGAAAATTCAGGAATGGCTCCTCTGTCCCCTGGTGATGAGACTTGTCCATCCTTTCACTCTACCAATTCAGCAATCACCAATTCCTCTGGAATCAATCCTTTCANTGGTTGCTGAGATGGAGCTTCCCGAAAAAGGGCACGCGCGAATCCTTAAAAACTCTTATTCTTTTCCCATGAGGAGGTACTTTTTGCTCTCTGGGCGAGACGATGTGCAATTGTTACCGTTTTGTGTACATGCGCTACGCGAGCTCTTCCACGCCACCGCACCGTTATCATAGTACTCAAACTACGAGTACCGGTGCTATTCGGCGGTTTGCGATACTGTACTACGTGTGTACTCCTATCGGTACATCTACTTTTTCTCGACAAAGCTCGCATGAAAAAAAAAACACCGGTCTGATCGCCAAAATTGAAATTATTGTGAGCGACGAGCGAACACATTGTTTCAAAGAAATCGACTAGTTGGATTAAAGACTCCARCATGCGACGTATGCTTAAGATAGACGGGAACGAAAAGAAATAAGACGCCTGTAGATTTCCACGACGATCGGTTTGTCGCGTGAAGTGAGCAATCCTCTTTTCGCCCACGGCAGAGCCATAAATCAGTTCTGTCACCTTGCAAGAACCAACAAAGCACAAACTGAAGTAATTGAAGTCGAGGGTGAAATCGCAGAAGAATAACCAACAAATTAACAAGCATCATAATCAACAATAAACATGGAAGTAGCTTCACCACCTCCCCATCCATTCGGGCACGGAACTAACAAGAGGCACTTTCCTGGTTCACCAGGATTCGGGGATACGACCAATCGAAACCCTTTCGCCATGATTCCAGGTGATTCTTCCGACGAATATATGCAGCAGAGATCATTCAAGCGAAGACGGTTTACTTTGACTGACGAAACGATGGGAGGGGATACGGAGAATAATCAAAACAATACCTTCGTGCAATGTCAACAACAGCCGATCGTTGCCAAAGGGAATTCCATTTCTTCACAGGGTAAGTGTAACCTTCTCTTGTGCTCAAAACTATGATAAGGTTCGGGCTATTTGTATTTCCGCCAATGAATTGTGCTTCGGTTKCGGAAGAACGCAACGCACCAAAACCCATTTCTTACGAACTTTGAGCCTCTTTTCATCGTATCGAACAATCACAGGCCCTTATTCAAAAAGATGCCGAACAGAAAGCCAGAGCACGCAGCAGATAAATCAATTGCAAAATGTCGTGAACACTCAAGGGGCGGAAATTGAAAGTCTCAAGTCCGAGAAAGCTGGGCTTCAAGAATCAATCGATACGCTTAAAACAGAACATAACAGGGTTGTGAACGAGAATAAAACTTTGAAACGAGCGGTCGTAATACAACAAGAAAGGCAAAATCAGGCTCTGTCGGAAATTAACGCCGGCCGTCAGTTCAAGGTCGAAGCCGAGGATCGAATCAAGAAATTGGAACAACTCGTCATTTCACTACGTTACCACCTCCAAGCACAACAACACAATACTCCAGGAAACGACTTCATGGGATACCGTCCACCAGATGTCTATTAGATTGTCAAGAGTCTTGCATGCGGATTGTTACATATTCCACGATGAGAACGGCGGGAAAGTCAGGTGATTGACAGTAAATAGTTCCGAAACGATCGAAATCAAAATAATGATTGTGTACAAAAGCCTTTTCGTCAGGACATTTATCAGACGAAAACGGCTACTTACGATAAGAAACCATTAACCAAATTAATTGTATCTGATCTACTCTTACACTCATATTAGAAAACATATTCAACTCATTCCTTGTTTAAATAATAGTCATGTATTCTTATCGCAAGATCGATTGTCATGCCGTCTTCTTTTTATTTCACGTGAATGTGGCAAAACTAAACGACAACCATGTGGTTTTGAATAACCATCAAGAGAATCCATTTCATTCTTCGTCAGAATCRGAATCGGAATCCGCTTCCTGCAGCCAGACTACCACCGGTTCAGCTTCGCTGCGAAGAGCGGCACGGGTGTCCTCGTCCACAGCTTCGAGGGTATATTCGGATCGTCCGTCTTCAGCCCATTCAATGATGGTTTCCTCCTCCAGAGCATCTTCGTCGTAAAACTGCTTTATCATGACAGGGAAATTTGTTGGCTTATCCTTCGAGATGAATTCAAGAGAAGCAATCAAATGGCGTTCGATGATCTGGCTGCCGTTTGCAATCTCGGAAACAACCGGGGCATACTTCTCGATTTCCTTGTTCTTGTAGAACTGGGGAGTTATGGCGGCACGGACAAAGATTTTGATCTTGTCGTGGGCTTTGAGTGCAGATGCCATYTGTTGATTGGTCACTACCTCRGCAATGTCATGAGCGGAAGCATCTGGGTTGTCAAGAAGATACCTGCGAGTTCCTTCGACAGCAAGTTCTAGCGGAGAGACATAGCAGGACAAAGAGCACAAAATGTAAGTGAACGCTATTCATAAATCCCTTACTACTCCAATCCATGCAAAAGTCTCCAATTCCTTTTTTTGAAGTATCGTACTTACCAAGGGCACCTTCGTCATCGACACCAGCCTCAGATGCAACCTCATCATCATCGGAATTGGATCCAAACTGGTCCTCTTCCTTTTTGCCGAACATGGCTTCTTTGAGGTAGTCCTTCTCTTCGTCACCTGCATCTTCGGCAGGCGATCCCTTCTTGTCCTTCTTGCTCTTTTTCTCCTTTTTGCTCTTCTTCTCTTTCTTGTCCTTCTTGTCTTTTTTCTTCTTTCCTTCGTCACTATCATCTCTGCCTTTCTTCAGGTCTTCCTTCTTGTTTTTGCCTTTCTCCTTCTTAGCCTTTTTGTCCTGGGCCAAAATGTAATTGGTAAGTTTGTGGCCCATGTCAACTAATTCTTTGGAACCGCATGCAGCACACCGGTGCCAGATTAGTCCAGACTTGATGCTGTATTTGGTTTCTGGCTGTATGTGTTATTTGATCGGAGAGAGGGTGCAGGGTTGTCACGATGGCAAGGAAACAAAAATTTACATTGTTAGAGGTAACTCATTCGTTGAATTTCCCAAGAAGTCAAATGCTGCCTCAACGCGAGGAAACGCTAMGGCAATCCGCAACTGAAAAGGCATAACTCACCAATCCGCAAGTGGGACAGATGACAAATCCTTCAATGTAACGATGTATCAACTTCTGAAGCACATCATCGGTATGYGCACCGTTCACAATGGCCCGATCGGTATCCTCGTTGTAGGTGGTTTGGGCACCTAGTTCACAACCAAAGAACTTATTGACCTCTCCGGGGGCGCGATGAAGACTGTTTGCGACGGCGGTAATGTTGGGAATCGCCGTTTTGATTCCGTTACCGGAGCCCTCGATCTTTCCATAGACGGCTGGCATTTTGTACCGGTACTCCGGATCATCGACCGGCGTAGTTCCGGCAATGTTGATGACGGTACCTCCACGAATAGGCATGATGGATTTTTTTTGCTACTTTTTGAATTGATTGATTTTACACTAGCTATATATAAAGCAGTGTTTCTTTTTTCCTCCCGGAACGTCTTGCGAATGGATTGGTAAAGGACGAGATGATCTTGCAGGGTTCCGACAGCACGATAGCGTCGGTGAAATGTGCGGGTTGCTGTGTGGACTATTCGTTTTGAACGGCTGGGGGCAACAGACACTAGATTTGGTGTCTGTGGAACGGATTTGGTAAAGATTATGAAAAGCGGTGAGGACCTTTGCCATCGATGTTTGGCTTGGAGGCGATAGTTCTTGGAAAACAAATACTGCTAGTAGTTGTGTTGTTTCTCAATACAGTAAATTGAATGAGACCATTCATAATAATTTTCTGATGTTTTGCAGTTTGAGGGTCCAGTTTTCGTACGGAGCCTGTTCGACCATACGGTACACTAGAACCTGGACCTGTGCCGTGATTTCAGGAACTACGTAGTACCAGCACGTATGTTACCATACGAAACTGTACAAACGAGTTTGCTATCGTACTTTTTAAGGTCGACCGCTACGAGTCGGAAATACGTTTACTGCTTTCTACGTAGAATACACAAGACCATAATGGATGGAGCTGGCTGGTTGGCTTCATATTCTTTCACGTGGTGTTCGCATTATCATATCGACTACGTAAATTTTGTCCTATTCGAACTCGAACGAATGTAGTACTGGTACCCTACGTACTTTAGACTGGTAGAAGTACTACCTTACTCGTAGTCGAATTCCGACGAGGGACCAGGTTCGAGTTTGCTTATTTGGCGCGATTCGCACTGACTATTCCATATCGATACACTTTCATATGATCATAAGATTCGTAGAGTATGAGGGTGAGTGAGAGGTGTGGTGTGTGGGCTGTGGCCTGTGGATTRTACCGTACGTACCGTATCGGCACGGGGGGGGGACAGGATGCATTGAAAAATAATAATGACTCCTACCTTACGTTACGTACCGGTACGTAGTAGATAGTGGACCCTCAACTTATGGTACAGTACAGTACGTACAGTCAAAGTAGGAGTAGTACGGGTTAAACAAACTCAGTCACTCCCCCCATGCTGGGATGCCTTCGGAGCTGAGGAAATCTGTGATTCTCTACTTACTTGGTACTAGGTACCCCTACGACAAAATGCGACTGCGACAAACGAACAAAAAATAGTGGTAACAGGAATTGTACCGTTGGGCCCAGTATTATTTTTCAGGCCGAGAACGCATCCAGAGGKTTGATATTGAATGGAAAAGGCCCTCTGTCAAAATTGAAATCACTGGACTACTTTGTTCCAGAACTATCAGCGAAAAAATCAAAAAACCAAATCAGTTTGGGTTTCATTTCCGAAGTCCTCTTCGCCCTAGTAGAATAACCCTCAACAGACAATAAGATTAAGCTGGAGTGCGTGGGCTGTCATTCAATTTTTGAACGATGACAGATTACGGAACTGAGTTGCTTCGCCGCCAATTGGCTGGTACGTCTTCTTGTTCAGATGTGTCAGCTTCGTTGCATTTGTGGATACTGTTATTGATACTGGGCACATTGCAACCGCTTGTTTGGTTTAGATACTCTCGTCGGTCCAACAAGACAGGTCACGACGCGCTGTACGCAGAAGCACCGTTGAATTCCGAATCCGCACCGCCCACGCTTCGATTGACACATGTCTGTTGACATTTTATGATGGGAAGGAAATTTTCTCACATTCACTTTGTTGCGCTTGTCGTTTTTGTTGCCCCTTGAACAAAAAAGACCTATGCAAGAACCCTATCGATCTTGTATCTGTGGGTTTGGCAGACGACAGCAATCTATACGAGTGGGAAATCTTGATCATGGGGCCCGACGGAACTCTTTTTGAAGGAGGATTTTTCAAGGCGCGTTTAACATTCCCTGCTGACTTTCCGAACATGCCGCCAACAATGACCTTTATTTCTGAAATGTGGCACCCGAACGTCTACGAAGACGGTAAGGTTTGTATCTCTATCCTTCATCCACCCGGTGAGGACGCAATGAACTCGCAAGAGCTCGCTATCGAGCGATGGAGACCAATCCTTGGCGTAGAACAAATCCTTATTTCAGTCATTTCAATGCTATCCGATCCCAACGACGAAAGCCCCGCTAATTTGGATGCCGCGGTCCAGTGGAGAAATGATCGACCAGCCTTCAAGAAGAAAGTGCGACAAATTGTACGAAAGAGTCAAGAGGAGTAAGATGCGCGACAATGTTATGTTTGGTCACGGTATACAGCGACAAGAATGCGCTGCGCTCTGCTGTTCCTTTGGATGCCGCATGGTGATGAACCAGGATGGAGCATCGAGCCTTTCTTTCCGATGTTGCTGCTTTGTGTGATTGCTGCTTCGTTTGGTTTTGTAGCAGTGTGTGTATCCATTTGCCTAGCAACGATAAACGTGGTTTGAAAATACCTACTGTAAATGATACTGTAGTCAGTTGGATTTTAGTGGGAATAATCTTCAACACTTACTATGTACGGTTATGAATAGACATCTGATTATACCCTGTCACCTTGCGACCGTGCGAATAAATTTCGTAGTCTTTTGGACCGCGTCGGGAGTATAATTACTCAATTATCTAGCAGATGGAGCAATGCTGGGCTCACTGCATGAAAATCCACCTCAAGCGAAAAAGGGAAATTCACTGACTGCCTCGTAGTTAGATGCTCTCTACCGAAATAAAAATGATTGTGYTGGTAGCCTTCTAAACGCCAACCATTGATCAAAAGGTACGAGCCAGAGAAATCAAAACGAATCATAGCATKTATGTTCCAAAATTGTGCTGTATTGAACAGTTCAAGCTTGTCGTAGATCGGAATAGTCGGCGTTTTCTCTACTTCTGCGGCTTGTTCGGTCAGAACGGTATTTGTGTATGACAGTAATGAGCTCAATACAATAGTTACTAACTTTTTGCAATGTTCGCTAGGACTACATATCGTTACCTTTCTTTCAAAGCGAATCATCAATCATTCTTTTTGTAATGCTTCCACTTCTCTCTGGATGTGGCCATCCTTGATCAAATCACGAAGGGTCTCATACTGATCCAAATTCATCGAAATACCCTTTTTCCCAGGCAATGCCTTCCCATTTTTTTCATACATCTGCGTTTGGTGAATAGGGAGAGATACGGATAAAGAGTGAGTGGAGAACAAAAGGCTCGACTGGACAGTTCGGTGTTGTTCAAAATGAAAATAAAAATCAATCCTCGACTAGGCAGGAAAACAAAGAAAAGATACCGCTCCGAGAAAGGAAAGAACAACGTATCATTTGGGTAACTTCAGCCAAAAAAATCAGCCCTGCATACCTCTCTAATATCGATCAAAATATTTCCCTTGAAAGATCGGACAGTGCAACGCCGTTTGGAAGAGAGTTCAAAAAAGGAATCACCGTCGTCATTCTTGAGAACTGGACTCTTGCTTTTCTCTTCGGAGTTGCTAGTAGCAGYATGTTTCTCGTCGCTTTCTTCTTTTTCGGCAGAACCCTTGAAATCTAGACCATAGTCTTCAACCTTGCGTTTTTTCTCCAATGACATGTTTGTCTCTTTATTCTCTCAACTATGGATGTTGGGATATGTGTGTCGTTCGGTGTGGGTAATCGCGATGTTACTTCGAATGCAAAAAAAGAGTTCCAATGATCAATTTCGGGTTAGATTGGACGTCAATTGAATTTTTTGCGAGAAACTCAAGTGAGAGATCAAAACCAAAAATGGCGCGCATCTATTTTGTACTGGGCTGCTGACGTGCTTAGTTTCACTTTTCACTRTTGCAAATTGGGTCGCTAATGCAGTTACTTAGAAGTACTAGTTTCTACTACAGAGCAAAAACTGAGTGCCAGAARGGTGGAAAAGTGCCAGTCTGAAAAGAATTTAGAAGCTAATAAATAAAGCACTCTAGCTGTATTAGTTGTTTTCTCTGAAATAGGAATGGAATTCATTGGTTTGTTGTGTATGCTGGGGGTTATTCTTGTTCTTTGTGGTGGTGCTGCTGGTGGTGTTCTTCTTGTTGTTGTTTTTTGTAAGGAGTATCATACAAGTAGTAGTAGTAGTAGTAGTAGTAGTAGTAGTAGTAGTAGTAGTAGTAGTAGTAGTAGTAGTAGTAGTAGTAGTAGTAGTAGTAGTAGTAGTAG
>CAACVS010000148.1:279880-298296 GCA_900660405.1 Pseudo-nitzschia multistriata
TAATTGTAGTACTAACTCTTGGTGAATGAAGAAGCACAACATACTGAATCCAACTGCTTCTTGTGGTGTAAGACCACCAGCAAGTTGAAACCAACACATTTTTGAAAGATCCTCCCTACAGTTTGTCAAAAGAGGAAGTTCTTCTTGCATTGGCGATATTAGTACTAGTAGTAATTGGGATAGTAATTGGGAATTGAGTTAAATATACTATTCCCTTGTGCCTGTGGTGACTTGTTTGAGTTTAATGGGTAGTAATTTTTTATTCATACTATTGTCACATAACACACTACTAGTAGTAGCTAGTAGTTTAATGTTTCCAACTGTTGTTTGATACTACTACTACTACTACTACTACTACTACTACTACTACTACTACTACTACTACTACTACTACTACTAGCAAATAAGCTCTCATTTCCCATGCATCATCCTCCTCTGTATACAATAGTTTTGGCTTTGTAGCATACTATGGAACAGAGACAAAACAACAAGAATGGTGAGAAACATTTAAGTGACTTATGCATTTTAATAACCATGCTTGTCCTAAATGCTGTGATGTTTGTGGCACCATGGGTGTAAGCAGTAATGTTAGCAGTACTAACATTAAGTGGTGGACAAGCAAAGTCCTCAAGGTTATACTGGGTTCTTAGAAGTCAGTTCCCACCAGCCCCAGCATAGTAGTACAAAAAGTGCTTTGACTCATGCTGTCTGGTGTGTTCCCACCAACAGAGTATCATTTTTTTGACTTATTGTCTTCCCACCAGAAAAAAAGTATCCATATATTCCACTACTATTATTGTCACAGTTGACCTTCCTGGCATTGGAATTGGAATGCTATCATGTCTTACTGAGCCCACACATTTTCCAGAGATCTTCCTTGTAGTACTGGTAACCTGTGAGGAAGAGTCTATGGAACAAATTGGGTTGACTGTATTATTTGTTTACAATTTCTTGTTTCAGTMAGAGGGTTAGTGAATTTTGATACAGAGTATTCTTTAGGACACAAAAAGTTATATTTGTAGGATTTAAAGTGATCATCTTTATAATCACTGTCTTAAAGAATTGGTACTATTCCTGTCCATTCAACCCTCTTAGCACCTACACATCAATAAACAACAAAATATCTCAAGAGTGTTGTTTTGAGAAAATCAAAAACTATGTGATCATTTATTCCCGACTTGTTCTTGTATGCATTTGTACATCTTGCACCATGAGCAATATTGTATGGGTCAATTCCAATGTTTTGTTATCTTTGGACTCCTGATTTTAACAGGCTCTTCTTTGAACCCATTTGTTTGTACATTGTCATGAAGCTCCCCCCAGATAACATCATCTTCAAACCTGCTGTGATTTGCTTGTAGAAGTTCAAGAAATGTAGTAGTAGAGTTTTTGCTCAAGAGATATTTTTTTGCCRCAAGGAAGAATATCCTACTATTACTGCTTTTAGTTAATTGAAGTCACTTGCAATGATAAAGACAATGGGTGTGTTGCAATAAAAATTCTTCAATGTATTGACATTCTACTCATTCAATTTTTTGTAAGTGATTAATGCTAGTAACAAGTGGTATCCCAAGAGACAAGTCTCATTTTCCCATACATCACCCAGGTGTGTAACATTAGATTTGTCACATATTAAGTGCCAAAGCAACATAAATATTCTTTAGTGGAAATCAATCATAACTTGCTTCTATTCTACTATGTTTTTGTTTGCTAGAGTATTTACCGGACAATAGCCACCCATCAGTAATACATTTGCAATTGCACAAGGACRTTTCTTGCCATCATGTTTGTAGCTCAGTGTGAGTAATACTTACAGTGAGAAACACAGTACTACGAACTTGTTTAAATTTTTGTAATTTCCTGAATTTTCTTGCTTCMATACTAACGTTTGCATTTGTAATGTTACTAGTAGTGTTAATGTTATGCAATCCTCATATATTTTTTTCTACTGCACTGGTGAGTATGGTTAACAAAGAGAGTTCACCACTTCTTTTTCCTATGTTCCCATACCTGTCCATCTGAAGGTAATTTATTTCCCCCTGATTTTGAAGCTACCATCCCTTGTCTTGCTACATAAGAATTTAAAAGAAAACAATCTACAAGAACATCCATGATGTTGTAGGAACTTCAAATGCAAATATCAATCCAATCACTCAGAGCTTTCCTCCATTCTTGATAAACAATTTCTTGGACTACCAGAGTGTGATCCACAAGATGGGCTCATCTTCAATAYATACTAATGCATACTCCAAATTGTGGTGTCATGAATAGAGTCCACTCTCAGACACTTCTCTAGTACCTCTTTTTGACATCTTTACCAGATCCCATCAAGCCACTACTATGATACATACTTTAAATAATTGGTAAGCCTGCCCCAATACTTTGTAGTACAATGGCTGTGCTTCTTTTCAAGTAAGACCCCTTAGAGTGACAAGAAACAGTCATCTTGGTAGAAGTTACTACTATGATTCTAGCCTTCCTAGCACCTCTTCTAGTTCATGAGGTTAAAAATGATACCACTTTTTCTCTGGCTCTGTGGAAATCTATAACAATTTGGGAGATAAGCTTGGAAGAGAAAGAKTTATCTCTCTTCACAAGAAGCAACTCTAAGCTACAAATGGAACATAMTATCCAATTTCCTCCTTCCATCCCTCTCCTTGGGGAACATGCCTACTATTCCTTAGTGTGTTACATGCTTCCTTGCAATTTATCCTCATTTGGATAATCCATACTAGAACCACCATAGCAACCAAGAAAACAACAGTTCAACCCATTGTGCTCCTGGAAGGGATCTTGCCAGGCCCCTCCTCTTTCTACAATGTCAATGGCAAAAGACTTACAGCCCATTCAAAAAGAAGATGGTGCACCATATGGCTATGTAGTTCACTCTTTCTTTAGTCTCAAGTGATAGAGATTCCTTCCACTGGGATTATACCATGAATCTTTCCTCTACTGCAATGTCAACTCAGGTTTCCTTCAGGTGGTATCCAACTTAGGGCATCTATCTAAGGGCAGTGTCATTACTCATTATTCTATCTCTGCAGTAGAGAAAGATTTTGGTACTATGGGGACCAATGACATCAGCCTAGCTCCAAGCCTCTGTCTGGCTTCTTTGTTCCTTATTTTTTTGTTGTCATATTCCTCAATCATAGCAGCTTTGCTCTGTTTTTGCTCTTCTGCTTTGTTGTTGGTGATTGAACAATTATTTTTGTTAGACAAGACTTGCATCAATACAACAAAACTGATCAACTGATGGTAAAAAGTTACTTGCATTTGGTACTTAACAATCATCAGATTTCAAGTTTTAGTCATAGATGTATCCTCACCTTTGTCTACATTACGCCACCTTTCACTTCCCACAAAAGAACATTCTTCTCTGACTTCACTGATTCACYTACAAACTTGTCAAATTGTTTGGGTGATAATTTTAGGAGAAACAGGAATGTGAACACATACTGTATTTTTAAAGGTAGTATTCTTTGAATGTATTCACAAATTGTCACTCCGGGTCATTTCTAGTAGCCATTTGTTGTTGTGAAAGTAAATACCTGGTAATAGACAATTTTCTTTTTCAGAGCACCGCTTCCTACTTTGGTTACCGATGTTTGATACAGTTGCTCACAGGATGGGATTCAATATGAAGAAAGAAACGAGACCGTACTCCACCTTTGCTGTACAACAAACAAGCTTTTACTCTACCGCCGTTACTTCATTCTTTTTATCTCATGCTGAATTCGCAATAGTATAGTACACGTATATTATCATGATCGAAGAGGTGTCGGGGTCGAAGCCGGCATACTACGAGGAACACTGGAGTCAAATCAAATCGACTGGGTTCTACTATTCACGTTATGCTAATGGATTGCAGCTGCTACATCACGCGGAGATTCCGTCTCTTGCTGCATTCATTTCACGAATCGCCAMAGGAACGCATTCCGGTACAGGTATCGGCTTTGCCACTCTTCCTCGTCTTGCACCGATGTGCAAATCCAAAAATTCCACAACCTTGTCAACAAATGCACCAGTCGGCCGCAGTAATGCTTCGATGTTATTATGCCCCGCACCCTCTACCCAAAATGGTTTTGCCCGCCATTGTTGTGGCAGTGCCATAAATAAATCCTCCCCATGCCAAAAAGGGACGACTTCATCTTGCGTTCCATGGACAATGAAGACAGGACATTGGATTGATGGCGCTTTGTCAATGTTTGGGAACTATTTCGCATTGCGTTCAAGAARAGTTGGGATCAGTTTATTTCAATTTCTGTCCACGAAAAAACAAAGTTCGGAGTAAACGAACACAACGGAAGTCTACGCCATTGGACTTACCTTATCGCCAGCCATAGTGAATCTAAAATCAAAAGCAACACGATAGGCACTGAGTAAGGGGCTCTGCAATATCACCCCTCCAATACTTTGACCTTCGTTCGCTGTTTTGGAAGCTAGGTAACACGAAGGACCAGAACCCAGTGATCTGCCATACAGAACAATCTGTTCTGGTTGTAGTCCCCTCACTTCTAACAAATATTGATACGCAGACTCGATGTCTGCGTAACAGTTCTCTTCACTCGGAGAACCATTCGATTTTCCATAGCCTGTATAGTCGTATGCCATAATATTGACTCGCAACACTCTCGCTAAATCGTTGAACCAATCATATATCATCCCAAGGTCCTCGGCATTTCCGTGTGAAAATAGAATTGTTACTTGGGCATTTGGACGTTCAATATAAAATGCAGGAATCCGAGAACCCGTGACTGTATTGAGCCAAAAATGTCGAGACGGATGAAGATATGTAGGAGGAGGAGGCTGAAATAACAACGAACTTATTGCGTCGCCCATCTTCGTGCTTTAAGCTTTCTCGGGATCCCGAGTGTCGATACCTTGTTTGCAAGTGTAAAAAGGAAAGGAAGATCCAGGCACCTCTGGTAAACCTGATGAATCGATATTTGTCGAAGCAGGAGAAGCTTCGAAATAATATTTGTTTTCTCTCTTCTTTCAAAACCTAAGGGTGCGATTACCTCCGTTTCTTCCAATGAAGGGACAAAGGAAGAATTACTAGCGTAGTAGTACTTGTGCTCGAACTTGTAACTAGTAGTACTTACAGTACTGTTCGTTTAGTTCGTTTGCGACAGAGAGAGCCGAAGAAGCAATGCAACATGTTGTTTCGAAGAGCAACCGTAAAAAGAGGATGCGGCGTTTTTTATTTTTAGTCCTAATGAGGATGACCGGTGTAAAAAATGTAAACCAAGATACGGTACAATAGTACGTGCCAAAAATAAAAAATAGAAGTGATCCACAAACTGTATCACTAATTACAGTACTACTTTTAATAGTACCTCCTACTATTGACAGTATGAACATAGCACTTCTACTACTTTCAGTACTAGTAATAGAAGTTTTATAACAAGTGAACACATACTACTACTACTACTAATAATAATAATAATAATAACAAGAAATTTAAGGTTTGTACTACTACTAGTAGAAGTACTACTAGTAGTACTACTAGCTTTTCAGAAATTAGACGAGGGTCCTGCTAGTAGTACTACTAGCTAACAAATGTCACCTACTACATGCTTGCTTCACAAGATCAGGTTTTGCCGTCAACAAGCGAAACGTAGTGTTGATGGCGACATTTCCACCTAGTGAAGCGCTCATCAAGAAAGGGTATAAACCTGTTTTCTTATCAGGGATTCCCAAGGCATAAGGGTTTGCTTCAATTATTTCACCCAATCCATCTTCCCACGCAATGCGTTCACGAATGGCAATATGAATAGGAGTGTCACCAACATTATTCCTCTGCCCTGAAGCTTCAGGAAATGCCTTTAGTAGTTCCTGCAGGAGGTCTATGAATTTGACTCGAAAAGGACGCCGAATAACTGCATGATGAAGAGGATAATTTCCATCTGAATCTGGGTAGGAAGCTGATTCAGGATTAAGATTTAGTGCCACTAATAGCGCATCCAAAGGCCCTTTCATGCAAAGCAAACCATGTAAAATATATCTCGATAAATGTTCTTCTTGAACTGAATCTCTTGGAGATTCTGACAAAGATTCAGAGAAGAAATTCAAGCTTTCCAACGCCAAGAATTGCACTTTATTCCAGAAACGCAGAAAAATCTCTTCTGTTRCTGGCTCACCGTTTAGAATACGGGCAATTTGCAAGTGCATAGGTATACTTTGGAGATGTGAATGCCAAAGTGCGTGGAGCGCCGTGTGCTGATCAAAGGTTTTCACAAGCAACACCTGGGGATTTTTCCGAACAATTGCTTCGATCACAGATGCATCGGCAAAACTTCCACAGGCTGAATGAAGCACTGTAGAACCTAGCACTTTATTTCTGATGAGGATGTCTTTTGGTTTCATTCGTTCGAGAAGAGCCTTGGCTTTCTCCGGAGATCGCTGCTGGACCCTCCAGCACAAGAGATGGAGTGGAGTGGCTCCGTATTTAGATTCTTGAATCGTTAAGGCTCCAGGCCAGATATCAATAACGACTTCAAGTAAATCGACTGGTGTTGAAGGAATGGAACAAAGTGCATGAAGGATAGTCGATCCGTTCGAAGCGTCTTTATGTCCTCTGATTTCTTCCGGATGAGCTTCGTACCAGTTTCTAACGAGATCCCATTTGCCTTCGTCTATAAGTTCAGGGATCGATTTGCTTTCATCGTCCAGACAACCTCGAGTACAACAAATATTGCTTGGTTTCTGTTCCGCCATTTTCGTATGGGAAATGCCTTTTGGGTTCAAAAAATCTTGCGAAAAACGTTTTGCTGAAAYGGAAAAGGTGTGAAGAATAAAATCGGAAATMATGCATTCGAAAACAGTCGAAAAAGTACGAGTCTACTAGTAGTAGTTTCCTGTACAAACTGAATTGTTCGATGGAAGAAACGATACGAGGAGCCCTTCTTTCACCGGTACAGAAGGAGACTTTTTTTGAAGAGGAGTCTCAAAAAGCGTWCTGGGACGATCATCATTGAAGATTTTACCACGCACCTTTCCTACTAGACCAGTTACTGCAATGGAAACAGCAGGCGCAGCTTAACACATAAAAAATGAAGCATATTTGCAGTCCCGGGACCTCCAAGAAACTATTACTACCAGAATTTCTACCAGAATTTCTACCAGAATTGCTACCATCTTGCGACTAAAATTGCTACCATCTGGTAGCAAAATGGTAGCAAAATGGTAGCAAGATGGTAGCAAGATGGTAGCAGCAATTCTAGTCGAAATCTGGTAGCTACCATTTTACCATAAATATTTTCTATAATAATTAGATTCTCTTAGCCCCCGTATTCTTTTGAATGAGTCATACTTAAGAGGGGGCTGGGATATTTAAAAAAAATTCTGGTAACGCGGCATATATTTTGGTAGTGTTTGTGGTAGCAATCTGGTAGCATTGATGGTAGCAAGATGGTAGCAAGATGGTAGCAAGATGGTAGCAAGATGGTAGCAAGATGGTAGCAAGATGGTAGTAGCAAGATGGTAGCAAGATGGTAGCAAGATGGTAGCAAGATGGTAGCAATTCTAGTCAGATTTTGGTAACTGGTAAGAATACCGGATTGCTACCATAAATCCTACCAGATTGTTGTAACTGTTCTGGTAACGCCAGCAAGTTACCATTCTTATTGCCAGACTATTGCCTGGTAGCGTGCCCGGCGTGGTAAAATAGTCAATGATGATCGTCCCTGAGTTGATACGTACCGTACCATACCATATTGCTATTGAAGGCAAGACCAGAGCCCAGCACTGGTGGTGGCAAGTTATTGGGTCATTGTGATATATCCAGCAGTACATTATACTAATAGTTTCAAGGAGACATATTGTGTGGCACTTTTGTTTGTTGGCATGAAACTATGGTTGAATAACGAGGATAGAGCACTGCTGGCAGTACTAGTAGTAGTAGTAGTAGTAATACTAGTGYACTACTACTAGTAGTAGAGTACTACGTCTGAGAGAGTGTTCTGCACCTCTCCTAACCTTGCGCGACACTAATTTTTAGAACATGCACCTTTCAAAATAATTAAATGCCTCTGCGCGACTAGTAAATGTCTTTATTCTTAGTACTACTGCTAGTACTACTAGCTAGTAGTACTACTACTAGAAGAAGTAGTGGTACCACCAAGAAAGTGGTGCAACTGCCAACTTCCTCTTTTTAGTCATTCCCTTGAACTATACTTGAGATTCCAAATTCCCAGAAACACTAGCATTGAGCACGCAGTCTGTGCTGTCTGTAGGATATCAGACYGTGCGTATGACTCATATCTACGACATATACATATGATACRTATCTATGATTCATACACACCATACATATATGATTCACTCAATCCCACTGGATTCATACGATTGATATGACTCATTTCATTCACTTGCTTGAGTGACTCGACTCATTCAATTCACACATCACTTGATCCTCACAGTGATCGATTCTAGATTTCATAGTTCRYYRATCCTCGATAAGAGCATSGACTCACTTTTCTTCTAGCACAMACTTTACATCACTATTAGGACAGTCACTCCCACAGGTTATGACACCCTTCCAATAAAATTCATCACCACCATGGTGATAATTTTTTAGGCGTGATCTCTCCTCACTACGACATGACACCGCATCATCAACACACCCCTTTGAACAACACATCAACAATGCATACGCATTGTCACCRCCATTGTCTTCAACAACGCATACGCATTGTCACCGCCATCGTCTTTGAACTTATCATCACGCAGTTACGACAATAAATTGTTACTCAACAACGACTTTGAAAAGATCGCCATTGTCGCTGCCCAAGTACCGCTGTTTTGCAACTCAAAACTTTCGAAACCTTTTGAAATTTTTTGATTCCAGAAACTTATTTGGTGACAACAAACCTGCTTCCCTTTCCTTCTTGTTGGTCYACTTGTCTCAAGTAGTCCATTTAGTAGACATTTGGTGGTCAATCTGCTAGATAAATGGGAATCRCCCAATCTTTTGACTACTAGATCTGATAGACAGACAGATGAGAAATGACATCTAGATTTACTAAATCTAGTCATTTTTGAACAACCCTCCTCAGACCCCCAGCATTAAAAACTGACTAGTAGATTTAGAGGAGTGGAATCCACAAATTTTTATATTTTGAGTCCAACATGTTTTTCCTTGTACCAAAGCCTGCAAACCCACTCTRGTAGTAGTTTGTATAGTCATACTAATAATGTAAATATTTGAGATTCCAAATTCCCTAAAACTGGTATCAAGCCAGCATTTCATCCCTTTTCTATTTGTCTAGATTATATTGAGTAGTCAATTTAGRCATTTAATCAATCTAGATTTATGGGAATCACCCATTGGAAATCCTCAATTGTCATTTTTTCATTTTCCTTGCTGTCCCTGCCCTCCACACAGTAAGTCCAAAAATATTTCGATTAGTGGTCCTTACTACTGGAGATACAATATCAGTGGTTGCTAGTACTTAAACTTTTCCATCAGTGCTTACTACCAAATAATCTCTATTGTTACTACTTACTACTAGTGGGRATGTTATAATAGTGAGCTGCTGGGTAAGAAGGCTGTTCTATTGGTGTTGCTCCCCCCTCTCAGTAGGAGGAGGATTATTGTATTTTCTCATCTTCTGTATCACTTGTACTATAATCCCTTGTTACTGCTGCAGGAACCAATGCTCCTGCTGTAAGAAGAACAAGGTAATCTAGTTGCAGCTTACTTCTTCTTCTTSTTSTTSTTGTTCCAGCTGGTGCAGCCTTCCATGATATCATTGTTGTAACACAGAGGCATTCGTATTCTTGGCACTTGTTGTATTGCAAATTCTTGTATCATTTGCTCTGTATCCAATCAAGACCATTACACTTTTTATTAGGATTTGCATAGTAGTACTATTAACAGCAGCAATGTTCACATCACCACCAGTAGCCCTCCTGTTGGTAGCACAAGAAGAACTTCTTGTACCATAGGGATAGTACTACTAGGTACTACTTTTTGTTGGTGACAACATTAGTAGCACCGGCAGTAGTTACAAGAACCTCCATCAGCAGCACTCTCATATTACTTCAATCTATCTTGCTGGTAGAATCCTCAGCTAGATAGCCCATCAGTTAGTACATGATGATGATGTCTTGTTGTTCTTGTTGTTGCACAACAAATTCTTTTGTACCACAGTGATTCTGGATGAGAGAGGAGGAGTGCTCCCAGCACTAAAGTGCTTTTTCATTCCCTCCTGCTGAGACAATACTGTGCTCCTGTTTTTACTACATACAAACAAATCTCATCTTCCTTTGCTCTCCCACTTCCATCCTAACAAGGTACTAGTACTGGTACTAGTAGTACAAATAATAAACGCTAGTAGTATGGATGTATGTACCTACTGTGATATTGGGTGATTCCTGTGAACACAGAGGAATCTATGTAATTGCATTTACTAATTTTCAGTCATGCACACAAAAAAGTATGTCGTATTTTTGACACAGATACACAGATTTTTGGTAGTAGAAAGTTCCCTACTGGTACTTCCAAAGTATATATGCAGCACATATATATATTTTGGAGGAATCCTTGTTGATTCAACATTTCTAATTTGAAATTCCACTAAAACCAGTGGGGGGGGAAGAGAATAAAAAAAGATAAATAAAATTCCATAATCTAAATTAGTCACATGCAGTCTGCCACAATTCAATATCTAGTAGAATTCTAGTATGTAGTTACATACTTATTCCCATACACAAATTCTTAGTGYGTGTTGTCTTAATTTCTATGTTTACAGGAATCATCCATTGTTGTACTGATGAGTATTTTTCTGCTCATATTTCTTACCTCTCCTCCTTTCTTCCCCTTATGAGTACCTGGTACAACAAACATGTGGGTATGTACAAGTAATAACATCAATACTATGTGTAAAACAACAATTGAAACTACATTAATTGAGGCATTGGGAATATTAATTTAACATTCTGAATGTTAGCAGCATAGGTTCTGTAGAAATGAGTACTGTGGTTTTTGGTTCAATTTACTAATGTCCTGAATGCTCTGCTCAACAGTCTGAATGTTAGCAGGGGAGGTGTCATCTTCTTCCTTTTTTAGTATGTACTAGTATGTACTACAAGACCCAAATAACTATTTTGGGAAGGTAGTAGCATGCTACCACATTGAAGAATGTGGATTATTGGGAAACTAGAATCTACGTASTAGGCCTGCAGTGACATACTAGTAACACTCTTTAGTACTAGTACTACACGTAAAATAACAATTGTACTTTCTTAAAATAAGGGGTTGGGAACATTGAAATTAAGGTACAGAATGTTAATTTAACATTCAGAATCTTATTAAATTTCCGTAGCCGCAAGTAGATCATAGTATCCCCATTCTTCAATGTGGTAATGTGCTAGTACTAGTASTAGTAGTAGTAGTACGACCTTCCTAGCTAGTAGTAAAACAATGATTTGGGTCTTGTTGCACATACCTTAAAAAAGGAAGAAGGGATCTAAAAACGAGGAAGAAGGACATCCTTGCCTGCTAACATTCAGGCTGTTAAGCAGAGCATTCAGAATGTTAATTCAAGCAAAAAACTGCAGTAGTCATTTCTACAAAGGCCTAGTATGGTGATAAGTTAACATTGGGAACTTCAATTCTAACATCCGGAATGCCCTGTGAAACGTAATTTCAATTGATCCGCAACGTTACGTACGCGTAGTACTCGTACTTCAAATTTTTAACGAACGAACGAACGAATCTTCAAGAAAAACCTGAGAAAGATTCATCTGAACATTGATTCTACCATACGGTACGTACGAGAACTATTCATAGCGAAGAAACTTTGCTGCCGAAGCATAAAAACATCATTGTTTAAGAGCAAGGAGAACTTCCACTGGAGGAATCTCCACAAAAACATCAACCGGCAAGATTGAGTTGCATTCGATTCTCACGTACTGATTTTGTTTCACAATAAGGTAACCCAAGTGATTTCGACGAGCAACTTTTGCCAAGAAACAGTGTCAAGAACTTGAAGAACAGTGCTGTAAAGATGGCCGAAACGACAATGAAGAGCAGCACCAATGTACATCGAGTACACTTTGCATCATGCAACAATCACAATCTAAAGAACAAGTTGTGGCCAATTATCGAATCGCGGAGTCCAGATGCATTTGTATGGGCTGGAGATGCTATATACGGAGGTAAGAAGAAGATCAAAACCAGCCGAACAAGCCCATCTTTGAAAGAATCTGCTTCCTAATGGTTTCGTATTGCACAATTGTAGACGAGGAAGTTCCATCAGCCGACAGGAACTGGAGAATTCCAGTACCAACTAAGAAGACAGTTTGCGGCACCCCCGATCGGTTGCGAGCATACTATGCTAAGCAGCGCAACGTTCCGGGGTACCGCTTTGCCGTGTTAGACAACCCAAACGTCACTGTGTTCGGAACTTTCGACGATCACGATTACGGATGCGACAACGCCGACAAGACATTTCCTTATCGATACGAAAGTGGTCTGGCATACATGGATTTCATCGAAGGCGATAACCCTGATGAAACTCGAGAAGAATCACTGATGAGATATCGTGCCAAGGCTGGGTATGGTGTCTACGGAGTGAAATTGTTCGACTTCGATCGACCGCAAGGAAACTACGAAGTACCAGAGATGGAGGCTATGATAGATCCTGATGCTCAAGCATCAGGGCGTAGTTTTCAATCTGTATATTCGTATGGAGAAAAAACTGTTGCGATATTCGTATTAGATGTACGAACGAATAAGGATCCCTGGAAAAAGGGGTTGGAGGCATATCGTCTCGATCACAACGGAGACTTCTTGGGAGAGCGCCAATGGAGATGGTTTGAATCTGCTATTCGACAATCCCGCGCATCGGTTAACATCGTAGTTAGCGGACTTCAGATTCACGGCTCCATTTTCCCGAACAGTAACATTAATGAGTCTTGGAACAAGTTTCCAAAAGCAAGGGAACGATTGTACAATGCCATACTTCAAGCAAATGCAAAGACACCTATTCTTGTCAGTGGGGTACGTCAGCGTTTAGAGATGGACATATGGTATAATCAGTTGCTTTAATGCGAACAGGTATCTCACGATTTTCTTCTTCTCCATTATCTTCACAGGATGTTCACATGACACAGTTTCATCGCAGGCATTGCGTACCAAAGGATAACAGCAATTCTTTGAAATACCGACCGCTCATTGAAATGACGACGAGTGGAATGACTCACACCTGGGGGACACTGCCGAGTCCACCTTTAGTGACAACCGACGTGAAACGTTTATCACCGTCGTGGTCGGCTCGATTCGGCCTCTTCGTCAGGAGCAACACAATACAATTACTCCATCGCATTCATCCCTGGAAGTCGTTGATGAACTCGGAGGAAACCACCACCTCGGGATCCGGTGCTTTGTATCCTAACGGAGGCGGAGAGAATGCCAAGACCGGGTTGCAATTTTCCTTGGAAAAGAATTTCGGTGAAATCGAAGTTGACTTTGAACAACGTCGCGTCGTGCTTCGCAGCATTGGTGAAGATCCAGACGCCCCTCCGTTATTAATGGCAAGCATGGCCATGGATGAATTGAATCCGAATGCGACAGATGCTTATGAGCACGTCTTTGGTCAAGAACACRAATCCAATTGGATTTGCGTCGATTATCGTAGCAAAGGAAACCAACAATCTTCTAGCATCGTCACCGCATCGCTTGGAACCGAAATGAAGAATACCGCGAACTTTCAAGCGATCGTTCTTTTCGCCGCGCTGCTCTTGTGTTACTGCCAGTTGTCAAAAGGAAAAAATAGTCTTGCTTAGACTATGGAGATCCTTCTATTCTCATAATCTGTAATTTAGATTTATGACTGTATCCTGAGTACGTACTGTGTGTTGTGATCAAGATGAATGCGAACATGATCTTTGTGGGTGCTTTAGCTTTATCCAAAGTACGGTATGGAATGAAAGAAGGACACCATCTACAACTGCACAAAGTTGGCTTTGCGAYACGATATCTGGCAGGTGATTGATTCTCGATGCCTCGTCCGTTGACTCAACTCCATGCCTCGATGCTGAATCGTCCGATTCGTTGCATCTTGTTCAGAAGCTGATTTGCCTGCTTTTCCCCGCCCGGCAACAAATCCGACAGTGCTTCGACTATTTCCTGTTTTACGGCACGGGCCATTTTCGGGCCGCCGGCAATGAAAACAGCGCCTCCCCGTTCGAGGATGTGTTTCGCGATCAATGCACCGTCATCGCCGTCGCGCAATACTTTCTGGACGTAAATCTTTCGGACCTGGTCCCGGCTGAATGCAGTCAGTATCCGAATGTTGTTCTCTTCGCTGAGTGCCCGCCACTCGTCTTGGTAATAGTAGTCTGCTGTTTGCTTCCGACACCCGAACACCAGGATGTTGTCATTTCTATCAAAGGACAATCCGGGATCTTCCGAGTCSGTCTTGCAATCGCTGGCGGATCGATCTCTTGTCTCTCGCTTTATCGCCAGTGATCGCACGGCGATTCGTTCCAAGAKRAGCGATCGCATCGGAGCGATCCCGGTACCGGCACCCACGCACACGATCGGTACCTCAAAGGACGACGAGCCATCGCTCGCTAGCTGGGTTGGCAGTTTACCAAAGGTACCAGGACGGATCCAGATTTGCAATTCGGTAGATGGTTTGAACGAGAACGATTCGTTGTTCGMTGCTCCYACATCGGACGGGGCGATCCGAGACAGAAACTTCGAGCAGAGACCGTGATAGCTCCGGCCGAGGCGTGTCTTCCCCTCCACSACCGCTACGCAAAGCTCGATGGAGAACCATTCGTCCACKCMACCTGCGCCGGCACGGGAGTCGGGACCAACGCCGCCGCCGCGGTTGAAATCCCCCAAGATTCGACCCATCGATGGCGAGCTGGCAATGCTAAAATCCCGCGTGCGCATCGGAGGGAGAAGGACCAAGAGCGACTCCAGCGTCAGGCGCGAGCCTTGCGTTCGCAGCGATTCAAAGTCGTGGAACACATCGATCCAAGACCTTTTTTCKCGCAGGATGTAGTCGGCATAGAGAGCCGCTTCCGATGTTTCGCTGAGGGACCGCAGCTTGTTGCTCTGGTCCAGAGAACCGTTGTCGCCCGKWGCGCAGTAGACACTCAGAGCCCGCAGGTCTTCTCGTTCCGGGAGTGACTGGATGTCCGCACAATAGGTGAGCCAGCCCCGGAGTGTACAACGACCGGGCCACCGAGTGAATCGACTGTCGGTTGCGTAAAAGTCGTCCAGATCGATCCGAATCGGTGCGTCCGGACGAGACGAAATCGAGTCGGGAAGAACCCCCAGGAACCGGTTTACTTCTTCTCTCGAGTTGAACGGGAGGAYCGATGCGACGTCCCCCGCCGCGTACGGCAACGGCGATGGGCCTTTGCTTGGCGTGCCGGTGCGTGCCTCGTTGCGGCAGCCGCTAGGGGGCAGCGGCCGCGGCTCCGGCCTCGCGAGGCGGATTTCTAGGTGGCGGGTGTCCTGGTTCCAGTCCGAGGCGGTGATCCGGTCGTTTGCAGCGATTCTGCCCAGCAGCGGGGCCGCTCTCGCGCCCGGCACGGTAGATGCGGTGGTTCTGTCGCCCCGGGTTGGGTCATAGGAATACGCCGTGATCGGGCCCCTTGCCGCAAAGTAATCGCGGTACGAATCCCTGAAGAATTCTCGTTTCCATTCCGGYGYTTCCGATTCTTTGTCGTTTTCGGTTTCGGTTTCGGTTTCGCATCGCTCGCTCTTGGGTGCGGTCGTTCGTTCCGTGGTTTCCCCATTGGACCCGATTCGTTCCCGTTCCCGTTCCCGTTCGCCTAGGATTTCCACCCGAAAGGGCCGGCAAGCTGCCTCGCGGTCGGCACTCTCTCCTCCCGCAAGCGGCACTCTCGGCCACGATTCCAGCAACCCCGGCAGCAAAACCCCCTCCAGCCAGTCGTCCAGGTCCCGAAAGACCCCCCCGTTGGGCGTGTTGTCGTCTCCGTAGCCCACCTCGCAAAAGGATGGCATCCCGAGCCGGAGCAACCGCACCGCCAGCTTGCGACCGGCGGCGCAGAACTGGTKGCCGTAGGCACGATCCCCCAGGCAAAACAGGGCAAACTTTTCGTTGCCCTCCGCCAGGAGGTTCCGGRGCAGGGATTTCTGTAGGAGGGACTTCCACGTGGTTCGAATCGTGTCGCACTGCTCGCCGTCGCCGGTGGTGCTGACAAACATCAGGAACAGGGTGCCGTCGGCATTGCCGGCCTTGTTGCCGGTGAGCAGTTCCAGAAACGGCACGGCCGTCTCGTCAAAGGCGCAGCCGATGCCGCCTTCTAGCTTCAGCGAGGTTCTCTCTCCCAGGATCCGCGCCGTTCGTCTGGCACACGCCTTGGCCCTGCCGGATTGGGTCGCCCAGAGAATCCGGCAGGAAGAAATCGACGACGGGGACGAGGGCAGCKGGGAACCGGGCATCGCGATAAATTGGTGTTGCGGTTGCCTTTCCCGGATTCCGTCTCTTGTGTCTCGATCCACTCTGGGAACGAATCGAACCGGTTTTTGCTTTCTTCTCTCCCACAATCGAGCCGTCGGGCACTTCGTCCGATCGCACGCACTCTCCGGTGAARCCGAGCACGCTGTCCTCGGCCGGCTTTTCGGTTCTCGTCGCAGACTGTGATAAATGTTGGTCGAACCAGTGGTTGGTGTAGCAATCGTGAGCGTGAGCAAACGACCTCTGCTTTTCTGCCGGTCGGTGCGCAAGTATCAAGYATCGTTCAGCCTGCGGTGCAATACGCAGGATCGTACGTACGTACCGTACGCAGTGCTCCGCTGCGATTCATTCGTTTCGTTTCGTTTCCACTCACTTGGCACGCTTTCTCCATCTTCCGCACACGAAGCACGTCTCAAAAGCCAACTGATGGATCGAATCGAATCGAACTAGTCAACACAGAGAGCAGCGSCGCCTCCATTCCCGAATTCCTAGTCTTTCTCGATCCCCATTCGCCGTTTTTGGTGGGAGTGAAACGCATGAGTCGCGGGCTCCGCTCCGATGCGATGGCCTTGTTTGTGTCGTGGTGTCAACCGTCAACACCATCGCCTTCGCACAGTACAAGTACCAGTACCCGTACAGGTACGTACGTTCGTACGAAGCACTTGAAAGGATTTGATTCCTGCACCGCCTTCACGGAAAAGTTCCATCACACCAGAATACCGGACGCGGAATCGCTTGCTCGGCCCCTCTACAGAAGAACAGCATGGYCGTGTCGTGCGGCGTGGGGCATCAATGCTTTGGTCTCACAACACCGCATTCTATTCTATTCGCATTGTCTAACAGTACTAGTCAATGTTCTTGATTCTCGAGCTTCCTTGATGCAGCACCGAAGGGCCGCAATCCAAACGAAGTCGATAAGGTATGCCGACTAGGTGCGATCGTTGCCACCGGAACAACACGGACTTCCCCCATCGCCGCTACCGCTGCCGTTGCCGCCGCTGCTGCCACCGTCTCGGAATCCGGTCGATGTGCCGGTCGGTCTGCCTTGCGGTTCTTCTTTCCGCATGGATCGAAGCCCACTCACACTCTTCCACGGCGTCGGTAGCGGGAGCAACGATCGACGCGGCCACAAACAACAATGCTTCGCGCGGAGAGAAGACCGGGGGGGGAGGGTCGATCACCTCCGGCCCTCTGGAGGAGAACGAGCGCAGCGATTCCCTTCTCCGCGGAGCGGGCACGGAAACCACCGCCCGCAGGCTCGTCGTGGGCGGCAGGGACGCGCCTTCGGACCGCTACCCCTACTTTGTCTCCCTCCAGGAGGTCTACAACGGGACGCACAGGTGCGCGGGGACCCTCGTGGCCCCGGACGTCGTCGTGACCGCCGCGCACTGCAAGGACGAGATCGGTTTTGCCCAGGTCGGAAAGTACTCTGCGGGCCCGGTCCGTTCCTCCCCCGGTGGCGGCGGCGGCGGCGACACCACCGAGATGCAGAGGGTGCTGGGTCCGCTGCACGTCCACCCGCTCTTCAACGCGGGGGTGAGTTTCTCGCACGACGTCCTCCTCTTTCGGCTGGAGAGGACCTCGGCCAAGCAGTACGTTGCCATCAACACGGACCCGGGCGTGCCAAGGGCGACCGGCAACAGCGGCAGCGGCGGCCACGGCTTTGGGGGGCAGGGCGACCGCAACGGGAGCAACAACCACGGCGAGGAGGGAAACAACCTGACCATTCTCGGGATCGGAACGACCACGTATACAAAGTTTGGTGCTAGCACCAATCCCAAAGTACTCCAGGAAACAAATACATCCTTTGTTCCCAATCGCKTTTGTCGCCGCTCGAAAGATCCAGACGTCGAGGACAACTATCAAAATTTGATCTCGGACGACATGCTTTGCGCATTCGAGACGAATCAGGATGCCTGCCAGGGTAAGTGGCGTTCGATCGCTTCGGTCGGTCGGTCGGTCGGTCGG
>CAACVS010000149.1:5952-49306 GCA_900660405.1 Pseudo-nitzschia multistriata
CGTTCCTACTTGAATGGGTAAAATTGTTCGTTACCATTATTACTATTTCGTCCCCACCGTATTGCAGCAACTGAAGATTCCAATTCATGGCATCGAATCTACATCAAAGCAACAAGTAACTGATTCGGAGATCTCTATCTGACGTCCAGGGTGCGAGTGTTTTAGTACTTTTTATGGATGGCTTATTTTTTTATTTGACATTTTCCCTCGTGATCAAATGTTTCTAGGTACTGCTGATATTATGCTCCCTGGCATTATTGTATCGGGCATGAGGACTTTTGCCTCCTATTCATGTGGAYATTGCGATCCTTTCGCTTAACCAAGTTCCATTGGCAATGATGATTCGTCGAGTTACATTTGCTTAATTTGGGGTGGCTGAATTTGCTCTTCTTTGTTCTCTTCGACAAAGGAAGAATTTTGGGCAGTTACCTCACTGGTGCCATTGATAATGATTTGTTCTTTCGATTCTACCACTGAAATAGCCGTTTTACCGGTGAAATCCACAACTTCTTCGACCTGTGGTGGCTTTTCTTTTTTCTTGATGAAAGGCAATATGTTTTTGGACAAAAACTTGCCGGTTTTTTTGGTGAAAGCTTCCTTGGCTTGTGACAAGGGGGATTGGTTTTCTCGTCGGTATTTTGCTTTTGCCAACTTCATCTGGCGAGCTCGCTCAATTGGATTCATGTGAAGCCATACTGGGGGAGTATCGGAGGAAGTGTTGATACTCTCACTCTCACTGCTGACGTCCTTGTTCTCGCTGCTTCCAATGCTCGTGTTGTTGTTCTTTCTTTTATCCCCTTGAAACTTGGCCCCATCTGCAGAACTGCTGTTCGCAATAGATCTGGCATCAACTTTGATCACAGCACCACCATCTCCCTCTTTGTTGACATTCTCAGACTGATCATCCAGGCCGCCGCCGCCGTCGTCGTCACCGTCGCTGTTCATGTTTTCGATGCCCTCCACTATCTTATCTCTCGCACTATTGAAATGTCCCTTGGCACCATCAATGATTCGATCGTTCAATTGTTTAGCTTCGCCAAATTCAGTTCCCAATACTGCCAGCCCAGAACTAGCAACCACAGCACCAAAGGGGGTGGGCAGAGGAATCATTACTAAGCCCACACCCACCATGGTTCCTCCCGCAACAGCGACAGCGCCCTTCTTGAGCATCTTCAATGGCTTTGCAATTGCTTTATCGGTACTGTCATTACTTTTGTTTGAATTGTCGTCTGATTCCTTTGGACGTGGCTTCAGCCATTCGATATCGCCACCGTCCTGGATATTACTCGCTTTTTGCTCTGTGCCATTGTTCGTTCCTTCTTGATCCGACGTAACGTCGGCATCACTACTACGCTCATCGTTTTTCTTCATAATACTTTTATCTGAATTTTTCTGTGAATCGATAAAATCCTTGCTCTTGATCTCTTCTGCAACACTTTTGCTTTTCTCTTCATCCTGGGACAGTTCTTCTCTTGGTAAAGTAGATGCATTGTCGTTTTGATCTTCTTCCGGTGTGTCTTCCAGTACTTGTTCATTTCGTTGTTCTTGATCTTGCTGAGTCTGCATTGTTGTTTTCTTCTCGTTCTTGGTTCCGTTATTTGTTTTGGTTGTGGTCGTCATCGTTGGGTCCTCCTCGAAGCTATTGATACTGTCTTGAACTCCTTGGTTCGTTCCATTGTTGCTTGAATGGTTTTCATTTGTTTCTGTTTCTTTTTCTAATACTTGCGTTGCCGAGGGCGACGAAATGTTCGAGGCCTCTGAGGTGACAGCAGCTGCAGTAGTATTGTCCTTGTCCGTAGAGATTACTGGTGAAACGATCACGACTTCTGCTGCATCGTCGTCAGCTGATGAAGGAGGATTGATGCTATGGATCATCTCTAGTTTCGTTCTTTGTTTGTCTCCACGAATATTTAAGCGTGCGGAACGTTCGTAATTGATTACTGGTTTCTTGGGATAATTCGATGACGCTCGCACTAGTTAACAACTTGATTGTGATGTCCGCTGGGCTCTGATATCAAGTTTGGGATTCGATCTAGAGCAGTCGTATCTGGTACGTACCGTACTTCTTATTGGTTTTGTTTGCAGACCGAGCGGAGTGCAAGAACATTTTGAATTCACCGAGCGATGAATGTCGTTACGTATGGCACGGTAGTAACATTAGGTATGTCGGAAAGCCGTTGGTCCCTGAATTCGTTTCGCTGTCCTCGTATCCGCAACCAGTGTACAGTAGGAACGGAGTGGACATGAGGCAAAAACGTTTTCCAGGAAGGCGACTACATAACGTGAAAAAAACATTTTTTCGTCAAACACGCAAGCAAGCACGAATCAATTTTTTCACTGGACCGTTTCTATTGAGAATGAATCAGGTGAACGAAGTCCGTACGCTGACATATGACCTTTTCTTGTTGAAGGAACCCGCAAGCACTAAATTCATATTCTAACAGGTAGACGGACTGACGACCGAATAGACATTGAGAAATTCATTTCAGCCAAACAGGCTGGCAGATCGCAGATTGATATTAATATTCTTTCATCAATACGTACCTTCATAGGTACGTACGTATGTAAGATGAGGAACATTGTGGAATGAATCAACCGTCAACCGTCAACCGGCTCTCATAATAGGTTTTCAAGGGAAAGGCATATTCTGTTTTCCGTTGAAAAAATTATGGTTAMAAYAATGTCTGTCATTTCTATTTTTGGGTTATCAAAGTCATTTGATTTCTATTGGCACATTGAAACAAGCCGRCAGGTATTTTTTACGACGACAAAACGTAAAATGTAACCTTTCTCATATCGTAAGACAAGTTGCGGGGACCGTTATTGTAAGTSAAGTATGTACGGTACCCTACGTATGCGAATTGGTGTCCCAAAAATACTGTTTGATGCAGATTCAGGACACCAGAATTTTTATGCAAAATASTGTATATCTGGCACATAKGACTAAAAATAGATTATACTACGTTATGGTCGCGCGTACAAAGGAGTGGTCAGAACTCCGTCTGGAAACAATTTCAACGCCCGAAGCGATTCCCGGGCAACGGACCCGTTGTATGTAGCACAACGCTTCTTTTCCTAAGTCCAAACACCGATACTTAGGAACGAAAAAGCGTTGAGATCGCGCAGGGCGTCTTTTTTGTTTGCAACCGGTACAGAAATAAATGATTTCGGCAGCGCTCTCCCTCCACTGGTGCGGATACGTAACAATTCCAAACTCTAGTCGGGACCTTCAACGTTTGATGGATTTCTCTTCTTCCACACAATCACCATTCGAAGCTGTTTCGGAGGAAAGWAGTGCTGCCTCGACGATAGTCGATCGATAATCACTRATTGTGCCGTAATTTAGTCATTTAATTTTGCTAGGGAAGAAAGAATCGAAGGATCTTGACTTCGAAAACAGTAGTGCTACAGTATGGGAGGAGGTAAGCCGAAAAATTTGTCTCGCTTTTTAAAGTTGAAGACGAGGCCGGCAAGGAACGACATTTTCTGCAAAGGATGGCAACCTGCGGGTTCACTCGTATCTGGAACAAACTATGGAGTTCACATTCTGTTCATAAAAGATGAGTACGGCCAAGACAATAGAACAGCACAACTGTTTCTTCGGCACGTGTTAAGGTTCCAAACGAAGACASTTTCTAGCTTCCATGATTGCTGTTGTTCTTGTCGTCGGTTTTGGTGAGATGCGTAGGTTACCGGTCGAGAGCATCTTGCCATTCCATCCTTAACCGTGCCGTCCGACGTCGCATCGATTTCTCCGTGCACTCAAAACCGGAATGCCTACGGAAACCGTAATCGTACTTTTGGTCTGTATCGCTCTGGACGTGTTGTCTGGTCGAGTGGTTCGTGTCGCGCGCCGTGCACTATTTTTCAAAACCACTAAAAAAGATGGCTCGCGCTCTTTGCGCGCGATTGTGGGCAATTAAAAAACCGTGTTGCTTGTCGTGCGCATAAGCCTTTTCACCAGCATGACGAATCCCAGAATGTCGTTCGCATGGACGCTCTCGAAAAATTGGACGCACTTGTCTGGCTCTGTTGAATTTGCGTGTCTGCACACTTGGGAACCAATACGTCTTCCTCGGTGTCCATGCTCCAAATGCATACCTAGGACGAAATAAATGATCCCATTCTTACCGGAATCGAAACTACCATGCCACTCGATCTAATATTTGATGCTGTTCCTTTCTCTGAATCCCCACACGCTCTCCCGAACAACAACAACAACAATAATAATCACCACCGTATCTCACGAACACCAATAACGCCCTAGAACGACGACGATCATCGCACCGACAAGTTTCCCCGAACGCCGAGGAGCTAAAAACACATTACAACAAGGCCGACGAAGATCGCCGTTACCACGCAAAGCAGCAGCGCCGTTCTTCGAGTCGCCGTCTCAGCGGTGGTAGAAAGAACCAGGTCCACCCAGCAGCGATGACAAGAAACGATGGGAATTCACCGAGCACTACGMAGCAACGGAGGTTGAAGAAAAAGCCGAACCTGACCGTGGACACTTCGAACGCGKCATCAAATGGTGGCGATCACCACGAACACCGCAGCCCGTCGACYCCTCACGGAGTTCGCGGAAGCCGTGACCTCAGGTCTCCCGGAATGCAAAACTCGCCCGTTGCAGCAGCGGGGGCCATTCCGGACTTTATCACACAAACCGATGCCCACGGAAACGCCACTACGCCGCGGTCGGCCAAGGCGATTGAAGGGGCCACGCGTGCTGCGGCGACGAAGGCTCGGTCGAGGAGTCACCGGGGGCGAAAGCAGCACGAGGAGGACGCAAGCGATAGCAGCAGCGACGCTAGCAAGGACGCAGCAGGAGAAGCCTGCGACACCTTAGTGGACAGTTTTCGAATGATTTGCTGCTGTCTCGCACCTACCGGTATGGTGCAAAGTGGTGCGACCACGAAGAGCAGACTATCGAGCAAGGAAACCCAGGACTCGGAGGAGAATATTGACGACGCCAAGGATTCGGTGGCAGACGATCACAACCGTCCCAAACTGTTGGGTGCGATTCATCCGGAAGATACCGGGAAGAAGTGCCTCGTTTTGGACCTCGATGAGACCCTGGTCCATTCTAGCTTCCGAGCCGTGGAAGGCGCCGATTTCGTCATTCCAGTAAAGGTGTGTAGTGGTGATTTTTCCCTCTTGTGGCTTTTTGCGGCTTCTTCGAAAACTTCGCTGACCTTGTCTTTCTTTCGCTCACTCGAACATCTTTTTCAATGATAGATCGATGATGTCGTCCACTTTGTGTACGTCATGAAACGGCCCGGAGTCGAYGAATTCCTCGTGGAAATGGCAAAACACTATGAGATTGTGATATACACGGCCAGTCTCAACAAGTACGCCGACCCTCTCTTGGATCTCTTGGATCCACACAAGACCATTCGTTATCGTTTGTTCCGTGAATCCTGTGTATTTTACGAGGGAAACTACGTGAAGGATTTATCGGTMTTGGACCGAGATCTGTCGAAAACGATCATCATCGACAACTCTCCAAATTCGTACCTTTTTCATCCCGAAAATGCCATTGATTGCTCTTCCTTCATTGACGATCCAAGAGATAGGGAGCTCGATCAAATTGGATCGTTCCTGACGGGCATTAAAAATGCCAGGGACGTCCGCGGGCTTGCGCCCCAGTGGAAAGACTGGCCCGTGATTGATCCTATTGAAGAAGAAGACGAACTCATTAGGTGATGACGAATCATTGACTAACTCATCTGCTGCCCGGTATCATTTTGAAAAAACGAAGTATGAGATGCAGATTTTCAACACCAGACTTTGTACAAATGCAATACTACCACCACCACCACATCGCTTGGTGTTACTTTCGCGAACACCACTTCTTTCTTCATAATAATAAGTCATTACAACAAAAGATAGAGGATCGATTTATCAAAACCGTTATCTACAATAAAACACGCAAAAGTTTGTTCTGTATTCGTTGGAACTGCACCTATGATTTGGCATCGTGCATCCAGAGAGAGCGACTTTGAGTAGTTGGTGCTTGGCAAGAGCGTATATTCTCTCGACTCACACAGATCTGGATACTTCGGCTTCTCCAGTCGTTTCATGAATCCTAGGAAAGTCGACTGCCGTGGTGTGAACCATCATTTCATGAGTTACAATATTCAAATAAAGTTAAAAGCTATYGGAAAGTGATCACGATTACAGTTCGCCGTCTATACTATCATCATACCCGGTGGCGGCCTTGGTCTCGGTCTCGACGTTGCGACGCCGCACGATCATCTTTGGAGTGAGTTTTACCGCMTCGTAGCCGGCGGCCCAACCAGCAACGAGATCGATGTTCCCGATAGGTCTCGATGGTGGTTCCCTCGAATGCTCCTGCGGTCCATCTGCCGCAACAGTTTCCCGAAACGCGTCGGCAGATTCTATTTTGAGTAGAACGTGATCGTCGTGCTGCCTCGAAAAGGACCGATTCCCATCGCACACAGCACCCGGTCCTACAAACGAGACCCCCTCTCCGGCGACGTCGATCACAAACTGGACATCCTTCTTTTGCAGTTTCGGTGGAACTTTGAGACGGAGCTTTAGCAAGGTCGACATTGTCTCGTTGTACACAGATGGTGCGAAGATTTCTTCGTGATCCAGGAGGGTCAAGGCAAACCAGGCATCATCGCGCCGAGAGGCATACGGTTGGACCTCGATGAAGACTCTTTCGTCATCGGGTTGCTGATCAGAAGGAATAATGGAACGGTGCATGATGACTTCCTCTGGGTCGTCCAATTCTATATAGCATTTGAGCCAGTTTGCATAGCCATGAACGGGTTTCACCGGGAAAAATAGAACTATCGATGGAAGGATCAGGAAAGCTAAGCGAGATAGGGTGCCTCGGGAACAACTCCTGGTCGCATTTCCCAGTCCTGGAATGGATATACTCGATGGGTTCTCCATTTTTTCTTCCTTGGTTTCCTTGTAGCGATGTTGCTTTTCCCAGTAGTACATGGCCTCTTCGATCGGAGGGTAACGATACCAGTGACACTATAATTGCTATTGCTATTTTCTCTTTTGGCGTTTTCTCACAGTCATACCTCGCACGGTTCTCGTGCAGGTACTTGTTCTGTGTGACGATAAATTTGATGATTGGATATAAGTGTGATGTGATGTACCGCAGAGAAATAGGAGTACGAAATACTTCGATTGCTATTCTTCTTCATGTTGTTCTCGTTCCGATACAATTCTCGCCTAGCCTGATTCGTACGTACGTACCGTAGCACCGTACTGGTACGTACTCATGAGTTGGGGTCATACTCGTACTGACTTTGTTTGGTCCAGTAACTTGTGCGGAACGCGGAACGCTTTCGTTACGTACCGTATCGTATGGTGGTCCTGCGTATGGTAGGATACATTACGTTGCATTACATTACCTTACCTGAAACATAATTCTCATTCGGTACGTACGGCAGGGATCGGTACGTACCGTGGTGAGTTCGGTCCTTCGTGTCTGTCTGTTTGATTTCAGTCATGGGTTGGCAATTCCTTATCCCCTAAATAATATCTAATCTAACTAATAACCCCCTTTTGTAATCCTCCCCCAAATGATGATAGTCTTTGTTGGCAACATTTGAAATATTGTTTTTGTAAAAGGTCATTCATTGAAACTACAGTTACCTGCATTCATCAACGAAACACTAAAACTGAGCGGTGGGAACCGTAAGTCCAACTGACGATCACAACGACAGCCGATAAGCAAAAAGCCAGTTGTGAATTATATTGTATTGCAAACATTCCTGTGATCATTTCTCAATTGTCCGTCCTGCTATTCGAATAGTTCTTACTCTTCATTAATACCGWCACAAAGACAAGACAATCAAAATGCAGCAAGGAAACTGGGATGTGACCCAGCTTGAGGAAATGTCGGGCACTCGACTGTCATTTCATTGCTGGCCGTCGTCTCGGTTGGAGGCTACGAGATGCGTAGCTCCCATTGGGGCTCTCTACACCCCCATGAAGAAGCTTCACCCGAGCTGCTGTCCTCCAACGGCTTTGCCCTACGACCCCATTCGTTGCTCCTCTCCCTCCTGTCGTGCGGTCTTGAATCCTTACTGCCAGGTCGACTTTCGGACCAAATTGTGGACGTGTCCCTTTTGTATGACGCGCAACCACTTCCCTGCCCATTACGCCGAGAACATTACCGAAACTAACCTACCAGCCGAACTTATTCCGCAATACACCACGTGTGAATATGAATTGCAAACCATTCCCGACCAGGGGCCACCGTGCTTTCTCTTTGTCTTGGACACGTGTACAAACTCGAAGGAAGAACTCGCCGAACTCGCCGATTCCCTTACTCAGGCCTTGCATTTGTTGCCACCCGATTGCCTTGTAGGAGTCATTACGTACGGGACAAACATCAATGTCTACGATCTGTCCAGTGACAGCATCAGCAAGGCGTACATTTTGAGGGGAAACCGGGAATAYGGACCAGGCAAAATCGGAGAGCTTTTGGGCTGCATTGGAGGGAGACGCAACCAGCAACATCAAAAACAAGGAGCGCACATGCCCCCTGGAGGTCAAGGCCAAGATATTTTGAATCGATTTCTCCGCCCCTTTTCGGAATGCGCATACGTAGTGGAATCCATCCTCGATGACATCCGAAAGTGTCCTTGGCCTGTCCCTACTGACAAGCGTCCTGCTCGCGCCACAGGTTCTGCCCTCAGCGTTGCCGTATCTCTTTTGCACCTTGCTATCCCTCGGCGTGGTGCACGCGTGATGCTCTTTACGGGAGGTCCATGTACTTCGGGACCGGGAAATGTTGTATCTCGTCTGAAGGAAGAAGACATGAGATCGCACGCCGACTTGGCTAAAAAGGCCGAACCGCTCTACCAGCCTGCCTGCGACTTCTACGCCAAACTTACCAATCCATCGGCCCTTGGAGATACCAGTGATAAAAACAAGAAGAAATCTTCAGCTCCACAAGCCAACTGCGCATATCACGTCGTTGACATTTTCGCGTGTTCGTTGGATCAAGTTGGTATGTTGGAGATGCGTTGTCTTGTGGAGGCAACCGGTGGAACTATGTTGCTGGGAGATTCCTTTGGACAGAGTGCCTACCAGGAAACCCTCAAGCGCGTTTTCAACAAGTACCCAGATGATGTCCCACAAGATGGAGGACAGATGTCCATGGTCTACGGTGCTACGATGGAGGTTTTTACGAGTCGGGAGTTCAAGGTCAGTGGTGCTATCGGTCCCGGAACCTCGCTCAACAAGCACGGGCCAAATGTTTCCGACCTGGAAGTCGGCAAGGGCGGAACAAGCGCATGGAATTTGGGTGGTCTAGGTCCAGAGACTACGATTGCCATTTACTTTGACGTTACGAACAATGGCAACAATCCCCTTCCGGATAACAAACGTCGCTACACACAATTTGTGACCAAGTACCAAACGTCTACCGGAAAAACAAGAATTCGCGCTACTACACTCTGTGGAACCTGGTATAATCCACCAGTTCTCAAAGATGGAGCTCCAGCCAACTTCGATGCGCAGAACTCGCCCGTTCGAGCCTCCTTTGATCAGGAGGCGGCAGCAGTCTTGACGGCACGATTGGCCGTCCATCAGACGGATACGGACGAACTTTCTGATGTTCTTAGGTGGCTCGATCGGTCGTTGATTCGCTTGTGTGCTAAGTTTGCTCAGTACAGGCCCGATGATCCATCCAGTTTTAACCTTACACCAGAATTCAGCATGTATCCACAATTTATGTTCCACCTTCGACGATCGCAATTCTTGGATGTGTTCAACTCCAGCCCCGATGAGGCATCTAGGCACCGCTACGATTTGATCCAACAGAATACGACCAACTCTTTGATTATGATCCAACCGACTCTTCTTTCGTACGGGTTCAACGGCCCTCCTACTCCTGTCTTGTTGGACTCCGACAGCGTTCGACCGGACACCATTTTGCTCTTGGACACTTTCTTCCAGGTGGTCGTTTTCCACGGAGAAACGATCGCCGCATGGCGTGAAGAAGGTTATCAAGAGAGGGAAGAGCACGCGGCTTTCCGGCAGCTCTTGGAGGCTCCTCAGGCCGATGCGGGTCTAATTATGGATTCCCGCACACCCGTTCCGCGATTCGTGGTCTGTGATCAGCACAAATCCGAGGCTCGGTTTTTGATGGCCCGACTGAATCCCACCTCTACCCATAATTCCGACCTGGATGGTGGTGGCCAGGGAACTACTGTTTACACAGACGATGTCTCTCTGCGAGTGTTTATGGAGCACTGTAAGTAACGTACTCATCATTTTGCTGGACTTCAAAATATCACCTTGAAATATTCGACGACAATGACCTGACCGGTGTCAAATTTTAAAACTCACAACCCGTTTCACATTTTTTTTCGTGGTTTTCTCAGTAACGAAACTTGCGGTTCAACAGTAAACTCTGCTCGAAACAGAACTAACGATCCAAAAAGAAGCAACCAAGTGGCCTCAGGAGGAAAAGCGACGCGGATCGTTTTGCCATTAGCAGTCAATTCGGGCAGCAGGCGCCTGATTGCACGTGACAGGGTGGAATGAAAACACATGTTAAAAAGAAAAGATTAAGTAATAGGAGTTTTAAAGGCAAACGAATAAATTTCATCGTTTCTAAAATGTAGGAATCATCGATTATTTTAGTTCCAGTCCGTGGATTGAGCATCCCCTACAGAAAACGGTCATCGTATGTTTTGCATTCAATTCTCATTTACGTTGTAGGCATGGCCGTTGTGTTGCTCCTACAATTCGTAAAGTTAAGAAGAGTTTTATAAAATCAATTTTCGAAGGTATCATTATTCATTCTTTAGCCAGAGGGCGAATGTGTTCCTGGTACGGAATATTGTGACGAAGACGTCGTCATCTACTGGTAGTATTAATCAATGAAATCTTTTTGTTAACAATGATAATTTTTCCGTTATCACCACTATCGATGGTGTTTCGTTCGATGCGACAAGCAAAAACAATAATGGTTTTTGTCCCCTTTGCAAAACTAGTAGAGCGTCGCAGCAACGGGACCGTTCGTCTCGTCGCCGCAATCCATCTTACCGCTAGTGTTCTTGTCCTCGTCCTCGTCATTGTCTTCGCTGTCTTCTTCTGCTACGACCTCGCCACCGTTGCCTTCCGACTCGACCTCGGAACCCGCGCTCGGGCTGCCAACCTCGACTTCTTCCGCGGCCGGTGCCAGTTCGACGGGATCTCCTGCATCGCAGGCCAGCTCGCCCGCGGCGGCAGAACGGCGCGGGAGAAACCATCCCAGCGGGGTCCATCGAAGCGGCAAGAGGACCAGGGAGAGCGAGAAGGCCCGCATCCAGCACACGACTCCAAGGAGGCGGCGGTAGAACACCAGGGCAAAGAGGGTCAGAGTGCCGTTAATCAGGGCGCCCAGGCTTTCTCGGGGATTGGCGCAGGATATCTGCCAGGATTCTAGCAAGTACGCCGGAGGTGGGTTGTCTTTCAGAACCTGGGATTCTTGGCTGACCTTTTCGAAATCTCGGAGGTAGGACTTGCAATAATATCCGTACGAGTCGACGAGTCCTTGGTATTTTGCTTCAACGATCGGAACAACCTTCGTGTGGTAGATTTCTTTAACGATTCCAATCCCTTCCATTACCAATGGCATGACGGTTGTTTGGAACCAAACAGAGGCTTGGTGAAGCTTTGGAAAGACGTGCTTATGCAAATGGGGCTCCAGATGGGTCTGGTACTGGCTTGCAACGTGCTCTTGGTAGTGAGGCTCAATGGCCTGCCAGTATTCCTCGACCTGTCCGTGAACGAAATCCTTTGATTTTTCCAGTCCCTTGGAAACGTGCACCATGGCAATGTCGCCCACGACCCCGGCTTGTTCGACGGCCATAGCGTAGACAGCCAATCCGCCATCGTAGAGATCGGTGGAAACGTGCGTCATGTTGCAGTACGAGCGTTCGGCGTGGAGTGCCCTCCAATGCGTGATTTCCTRTCCACGATGTCCATGCCACGGGCGAAAAAGAATAGAAGAGGGGAGCGAGTTGAGAGGGTGAGGAAACAACTACTAGGTCAGGACCGGAGCTGCACCCAGAAGAAATCGGGTGCTCTCCGACACCGGTTCGGGACTCGGTGCTACCATGCGTGCCCTACGCATGAAGCACGCAGCTCGGTGCAATGCGATGCAGTACGTACCGCCGTGGCTTCTTCCATGGATCGTTCGATGGCCGCCTTCTTGTCGAGCATTTGTTCCGTGTATTCTTTGAGCTTCAAGATCTTTTGGTTCTTCTCGGAGAGTCGTTCGTCGTTCTCGCGTTTTGTTTGCTCAAGCTCGGCCGTCTTTTCCCCCATCTTTTTCGCCAGCAACGCCTGGGCTTCGTCCCTGGTCTCTTCGAGGACCCGCGTAAAATGCTGTTCGGCGTCCTGCATTTCCGCCGTCATTTTCGCAATGTTCTCGTCGCGCTCTTCTTCGAGGCGAGCAATGGTGTTCTCGGCCTCCTCCTTGGTGCTCTGCAGGACCTGGGCGGCCTCCCTGATAGCGTGTTCCATTCTGCCGGTCAGCTCCGCGACGGTTTCGTCGCGGTCGGCCGTGATGGCTGCTACCTTGTTTTCCTTGTCGAGTTTGGCCTTTTCCAGTTCCAAACGCATCGTTGCTTGCAATTCTTCGCTGGACATGAGCAGCTTGGCTTCGAGGCCCGCAATTTCATTGTCCTTTTCTGTTTTGAGACTCTGGTATTCGTTGTGCGCCGTTTCTCGGAGCGTTTCCATAGCGTTTGCGGACTCCTCCGTCAGTTCTTCGATGGTGGCATCCTTTTGGGTTCGGAGTGCCTCAAAGGCGGCGTCAAATTCGTTTCTCATCGCCTCAAAGGCAGCGTCCTTTTCGTTTCTCATCGCCTCAAAGGCGGCATCTTTTTCCTCTCGCAACGCCGCGAGCGAGGCGTTCATTTCTCCCCTCAGGGCCTCATATTCCTCGCGGGCCCGGGCCTTTGTTTCTTCCAGCTCGTTGGCGGCCCGGTCCTTTTCTTCCCGGAGGACCTCCTCCGATGCGTCCCGGATCTTCGTCAGCTCGGCCACATCCTTCTCGAGGGAGCTCTTCGTGTGGGCCAGGTCCCGTTCCAGGCCGGCGATCGTGGCCAGGGCCTCACCGTGCTTTGCCTGGGCCTCGTCCTTTTCCTTGCGGGCAACGGCAGCCAGGTCGTTCGCCTGCACCAGTGCCACCGCCAGCTGCCCGTCGCAGGAGGCCGCCTGCTTCGATTCCAGGTCCTGGACGGTTCCCGTGGCGGCATCGTCGACGATCGCCTTGTTCCCGCTGTTGTCGCTCATCAGCTCCCCCAGCTGGGAAAGGATGTTTTTCCCGTAGACCGGGCCCAATGCCAGCAGCAGGAGGACCAGGCACAGCGAGGCCGGTGTGGAAAGACTTCTGTGCATCTTGGTTGTTTCGTAAGGCGTTCTCCACGTGGGTGTGGTTGCGAACAATGAGTGCTTATCGGATGGAACCCCGTGCGACGAGACGAATCCCAAACAATATTATGAGAACAGCAAGGTACTTGGGTATTATCCGGTACCGGTATGTTTTGGGAGAACGGTCCAGAATGGATGTGACTGTTGCCTTTCCCGCACGTTCCAAAACCACGAGTACTCGTACGTACGGCTACGAGGGAAACGAGCACTTCTGCTACGAGTAGTACCGTAGCGTACTCATCACAGTGTCATCGCACCAATCACAGATTTTAAAAAATTCGGTCCTTGGTTTTGAAAAAATAGAAGAATGACCGACCACCATCTTCTATTCTTGTGACCCACATAAAACCTCACAGTACGAGTACCGCATATCGCATCGTTCGATACAACGTACAAAAGCACGGGAAATTCTTTACTACGTACCTAGGATACGGCTACAAGTTACGTACAGGTACTCGTACGTAGCCTACGTACGTACTTCCTGACCACAGTGAGTTCGTACCGGTACTTCTACTTTACTGTATTTTTTTCTCGTCGTGGTACGTACCATACCTACATTCAGACACTACGAGTCATAAGATATCTATCTAGGCTGTACCAACTTTTTCAAACTGAGGGAGAGATTTCTTTTATGATAACCGAAACAGATGGATACTGCAACCATATACCTTCTGCACTAAAAACACAACCTAATCAAACTGTAATAGAGCAATCGATCCAAACCCGGGATGCGATTGTGTTCGTTGYAATTTTTTTCAGATGTAGTATAATATTCGCTTGTCTAATACAATTATTTCGGGTGGAGGGGTTCCATCGAGAGGTGCAAGCCGCGCCTTTCGCCAACCTTGTGGGCGAGGGTGGTTTACCGTGCGGCCGTATTGCACTTTCGGGAACGAGCTCGTCCGGTCCCGCGAGAAATCCGCCACCAATAAGGGCGTCCCAGCACGACCGCGCATTATGCACAATTGTACTTACTGATCCAACCTACTTCGGTCTCCTGGCTCTGACGATTCGGCGACCCCGGCGGGCGTTCGAACGGGGGGCCCCAGAGCCAATGCTAAACCCTCCGTTTTGTTGCGGTGGTGGTGTTTGACCGAAGCCGCCACCACCACCAAATCCACTGGGTTGCGCCGGCGCTGCCGATGCACCAAACGACATAGCTGGAGGAGCACCGGCAGGCGGTTGAGCAGAACCAAAAGTAGGGGCACTATTCCCAAAAGGCTGTGACGGACCGGCGGGTGTCGAACCAAACGGAGCGGGAGCAGGTGCAGAAGACCCAAATCCCATCGGAGCAGATGTCCCAAACGGGGCAGCGGGTGCTGCTGGCGTGGCACCGAATGCAGGAGGGGCTTGGGCAGGCGTAGAAGAGCCAAAATTCATAGTATTGGAAGGCGCGGGCGTAGATCCAAAGCCAGAAGTAGGAGCTGGAACAGAGGCGGAACCAAAAGGGACCGGAGCAGGTGTTGTAGAGCCAAAATTCATAGCGTTGGAAGGCGCAGGCGTAGATCCAAAGCCAGAACTAGTAGCTGGAGCAGGTGTGGAACCAAAGGTAGCAGGAGCAGGTGCATTCGAACCAAATGAAGGTACTGCAACAGCTGGTGCAGGCGCCGGCGTCGAACCAAAGGAAAATGGTGCAGCAGGTGCTGGTGTAGCACCAAAGCTCGGTGCCGGTGCTGGAGTAGACCCGAAGCTAGGCGCCGGTGCTGTAGCAGAACCAAAGCTATTGGTCGGCGGTGCAGCTGGCGCAGGCGTAGACCCGAAGGAAAAAGGTGCCACTGGTGCCGGTGCTGGTGCCGGTGTTGAGCTAGAGCCAAAGCTTGGTGCCGAACTGGGTGCTGGGGCGGCAGCTGCGCTTGATCCAAACCCAGGAGCTTTATCCGATGAAGTCGCCTGGCTGCTCGAGTCTACTGACGGCTTCCCAAAAGTAAACGGCGCCGGAGCTGGAGCGGGTGGCGGTGCTGCAGGTGCCGGGGTAGAACTACCAAATGAAAACTTCGGTGTTGGGGCTGTTTGGATTGATGATGTTGCATCTGAGTCACCTACACTTCGACGCTTTTTCTTTTTGCTATCGCTATCATTGCCATCGGTAGACACGCTCCCAAGTGGAGGGACTGCGGCAATGCTTGATTCGGTCGATGGTTTGGTAGTCGAGCCAAATGTGAATCCAGGAGTTGTGGCTGAGGTTGTGGCGYTTGATGTTGATTCAGAGCTTTTACCAAAACTGAATCCTGAGGCAGGAGCTGGTGCTGCGGACGCAGTTGTCGAAGAGCTGTTGCCGAARGAAAAAGTTGGTACTTTTTGCTGGTTTTCCTTCAACGGAACGCTACCACCGCTGTCTWTTTTCCTCTTTTGGTCAGGTGCTTGCTCGGAAGCTGGAGTTACATTCTTGCTTGCTCCAAAAGAAAACTTTGGGGGTGCCGTGGAACTAGCTCCAGAGTCTGATTTAGAGGAGGGATCTACTGTAGTTGTTTTTGCTGGTGCCGGAGCAGACGAGCTACCAAATTGAAATCCACCCGTTTTTGTGGCTGAAACTGATGGAGATGCTGCTGGGGCGGACGCACTACCAAATTGAAATCCACCCGTTTTTGTTTCTGAAACCGATGGAGACGGTGCAGGGGTCGGCGCACTACCAAATTGAAATCCACCCGCTTTGGCTGTGGGTTTTGCGCTTGGCAAAGAGGGTGATGGGGCAGGCGCACTACCAARCTGGAATCCCCCTGTCGATGTTTTAGAAGTAGACGCCGATGCTGCAGGTTCTGAAGGAGCACCAAACTTAAATCCTCCTGCTTTAGTGGTTGTCACACTTGTATCGGTTGATGCAGATGGAGCGGCAAATTTAAAACCACTGACCACATTTTTTCCACTAATTGCAGCGCTAGATTGAGTAGGTGCAGATGTTGGAAATGAGAATCCGGTGGATTGTATCGAACCACTGGAAGGAGCAGAAGTGGTCGCCCCCTTACCATTCAAAAAGGAGCCGTCGCTGCCAATGGATCCAGGTACGTTGAATTTGGTAGCAGGGACCGAAGGATTTGCATCACTATTTCCAAGACTTGCTTCGCAAGATTCGCATGTATCTCTGTCTTTTTTGTTGTAAACTCCACAATTAGAGCACCGTATCATATTTCCCGGATCCCGCAAGTGCGCAAAATTAGCGAAAAGATTTCCCCACCCTTCAGCTTTCACTTCCTTGGACCTACAGGCTCCACATTTTCTTTTCTTGTTCAATTTGTCATCATAAATCATATTTTGGCAATTTGAATCTTCGTCATCATTTTTGAACCCGCACTCGGGACATTCCCACTTGTCAGGTTTGACTCGCTTTATTGCTTGTTCTGTTTCCTCTTCGTCGTCGTCATCGTCGATCACCGTCCTATCCTTCTTCTTCCCCTCAAATAAAGGTTTTTGTTTAAATTGGGGCGGAGGACTTAGCGGTGACGAAACTGAGGAAATAATGTCTGCTTTTGRMAGATCTAGATCTCCCGAGCACCAGAGCGGTACTCTTTGAGATCCCACAACAGCTTGTGCCCCCGAGAATTCTCGCTCTTGGGCTGTGCTCCAGGCAGTAAAGTCACCACCAACAATTTTTCTCGTGTCTGACATGATTGGGAAGTCGTGAGCTGTTTTTGTTTCGGACTTTTTGGAGGAAGTAGGGCGCTTCGCTTTGCGCAATTCACGTTTTGGTGGCGGCGCAGACGCAGGATTAGCCATCTCTTCATCCTCGCCATCGACATTACCCTTGTTTCCTTCGTCATTCCCGATTCCGAAAGCTGTCGGCTTCTTGTGGTGAGGCGTCGCTTTGCGTTTTGATGCCCTTGCTTTATTTGTATCCTTTGCTGGGGTAGATACAAGACTTTCAATGGGCGCGGTTGATTTCTCATCCTCTCGACCGAAGTTGACTCTCCTCTTTTTTTTCGATACTTCTTTGGTATCCGGCTCGTCGTCTTTATCGTCCCGATCCACACAGTCCATTGCTCGTTTCCCGTTGATTCGAAATTGAGAACTGGTAGTATCGGATCCCAATTGCTGTACCACTCTTCCAGTAACTCCTTGTCGCCCCGCTGGAAGCAGTCGTCTCCCCGGTCTGATCCTTGTGATGGAAGTGCGGAAGTTACTATCAGCTTCGATCATTCGGCTCGAAGGCTCAATAGTAGAACGCGCATTCGACAATAGCTTAGCGATGTCTGCTCTGTTTGGCGGCGCGTTATTTCTCCTTCTGTTTATTGTCAACAGTCTGCTAGGATTATAACCTCTGCGTCTTTGCGGCCGAGCGGCACGAGTAACTTTAGTAGTGGTTGACATGGAAAAATTGTTGTTACGTTTCCCGTAGTTGCTCCCRCGACTGCTCGTATTGCTTCTCGCGTGAAGGTCACCTGCTGAAAATTGTATACCATTGGAAGATCCCTTCCAAGGAGATTTAGCCGGTGCCGCGGATTCCGATGCCGTCGACACAATTTGCTGCTGCGACGCTAGAAGCATGGTGGTGGCTCCAGGGGGCTTGACATCTGACCCGGTAGTGGGAGTTGTAAAATTTGGTTGCTCGGGAGATTGAACGTTGTTGAATCCTTCGAGGTTTTGAAACGGTCTTGGTGATGCTGAAACTCGCTTCTCCCGTTGCTGCAATTTTGACGCCGTAGAGTTTGTACTAGAATCAACGCGGCTTGACTTTTTGCTCGAGAGCCAAGTAGATCCGAACAAAGTTGCCGCCCATCCCATTGTTTTGGGCGGTGTTTTTGGATTGGTGCTGCTGTTCTCGGGGGTAGACGACATAGTGTATTTTTTTCTGTTCCAATCGACGCTTATTGTTGCTATGCTGTGTTCTTGAAATTCTCAGCGTGTCCCATCAATGTGACACGATAGGAAATGGAGACTGCAATGGGTTGGTCGGTTTTTGAATGATTGGACCATAACTTTAGTCCATGGCAAAAGTAAAGGATTTGAGCGGTGCTGCGCGCACGTTTATCGTGATTTTTTTCTACTGTACTTCACGGCACTCGTACTTCGATTGGAAGGTGGTGGCAACCTCTGGCAACTTCGACAGAGTACTCGTAGGGGTACTGTACGTACTGGGTACAGTACTCGTACGAGTACTAGGGGTACTGTACGTACTGGGTACAGTACTCGTACGAGTACTAGGGGTACTGTACGTACTGGGTACAGTACTCGTACTCGTACTTGGTACCGGTATCAGAACAACGAGTGCGGTAATGGCATCGTACATACGGGTTCCTAATACTTACCGTAGGACGAAGCTCGTCGTAGACGATTGCAATGAACGATACCCGGTACTAAAGCATTTTTTGGTCACGGATGAAAATCTTGTTATTATCGATAAACTCGACTAACAAGCAATGGCTCTGCCCAGACACCAGGGGAGACAATCGTTCAAAAGCAAACAGTCACAAAACAGTCATATTATTTAACACATGCGACACGAAGTACGACATTCCAAAAAATCCGTTGCCTTTAAAATCCGTTATTCTTCCTCATTTTTTGGTTCCATGCCAACGATGAACCGTCATCATCTTTTCAGATGGTGTCTTGTCATCGGAAGATGCCATCGCGGGTCTTTCAGTGCAATAGTAAGAAAAAGGGAAAAACATTTCAAACTGAGGTTGTCCATAAAAGATAAAAATAGTAAAACTTTACTCACCGGTCTATCGACACAGAGAGCAATCATATTTGATTCCTAGTAAYTTCCCCTGGGCGATTGAATTCGACATTGAGATTACTTCCTCCTGCACTATCTTTTTCTTTCCTGGCTCGAAGGCAAATAATCCATGATGGGATCAAAATCATCGAAGCCAGTCGTCAAACCTCCAGCAGATTGGGAACGACAGGAAGTCAGAAGACCCTTCGAGGTTATTTCACCTTGCTCCGACATTTCCAACCCTTCAGACTTTAACCGCGTACGATACCATCGAAAATCGCATGAGTATAAGCTTGAACCTCCTCCTCCACCACATCAACGACAGCAGAGCCGAAAAAATGGTGCTGGTGCGAAACAGGGCACTCCTTTCGATCAAAACAAACCGATACCAAGAAGAGTATCGAACAAAAGTAGTGGCAGCAATCCACATAATATTCCCGTAGCCGTAAAAGTAAGAAGAAGCAACAGCACAAGAGGTACTGGCAGTGAGAAAGTTCGTCGCAACAGCAGCAGCACAACAGGAACTAATAGCGGCGGTGACAAGGCGATTGCACCTGGAGCTTTCTACTTCCCAACTAAGGAATCGGAACGACGAGCAGATCGTCTTGCAAAAAGAGAGCTAAGAGCCGACCATCAGGAGATTGCTATCAAGGCTATTACTAGCAACAAGAAAAAAGASAGGAACAAGAGCAGAATGATCACCACAAACATGAACAGGATCATAACCACGAGCATCAAGGAAAACATCAAAAACATTGACATCAAGCAAAAAACGAAGTCTATTCGAAGAGGGGCTCGAAAAGCTGCCAGAAAAATGAAGAAAAAGAAAGACACTTTCACACGAATCGCTATTGCTGTTGCAAATGCATGCTTGGAGGAAACGAAGAATATGCGGCTAGAGGAAGCTATGGCAGCGAACACTAAAACGGATAGCCAGTTGATTGCGTCACAAACCTCGGAAACATATCCTTTGGAAAGAAAGAATTCGGCGTTGATGCGGAGAACTCGCCGTCGTTCGGAAATCATTGCTCCTGGTGACTTGGGAGTTACAACAGGTCGAAAGCAGATCGATTCCCGAACCATAGTTAAGAAGGAAGACGATGAGCAGGTAGATAGCTTTACCAAGGAACAGGAACGCCACCAGAATCAAATGGACCGAGTTACTTCCGTTGCATTGCACCAAGAAGATGTCTACTTCGCTCGTTTGTCCCTTTCTCCTAGTGCACAGCACGGAGCTTCTCCATGCGCGCAGAATGGGGGTAACAATAGAGTAACATCTATTCTTGGTAGCATCAAACCTGGTTTGGAGTCGAGAACTGATGTTGAGACTACACCCGTTGATCATAGACAAAAGTCTGTGGACTCTACCATGGACACTCCCGTGAGTGATCTTTTCAGTGCCAATGGTTCTCTTCCGGATAAGAGGGACGACGATTGCCTGAATGCATCAATCAAGAACAAACAGAATAACTCATCTCCAGTTAGCAGCCTAATGCGTTTCTATACCAAGACTGGACCAATGGAGTCGTCTCCAAAGTCTTACTTCTCCAATGAAGAAGAAAAAACATTTCAGGTTTTCGCTGATGAACATAGCGATTCGAGTAGTGATAGAAAGGGCAAGGATGCGACTATTGGCAGCAGACAAAGTCTAGAGTCCAATAGTTCTCTCTACACAGTTGAATCAATGACTTACAAGAAGGTAGATGGAAAAGACTTGAAGCTTTTAGTCCATGATAATGAAGTTGATTCCGACAGAGAGACGGATACGTTTTCTTCTTACAGTCKGTCCGTAATGAAAACGGTAGAGTCGAAAAAAAGCAGTACCAAGAAGAAATCATCAAAACCTAAAGTAAGCAAATTGGAATCTCTATTCCGACCAATCTTGCCAGCTTTATCGACAGACGATGCACAGAGCCAGTCCAGCTATGATCCGTACGAGATCAAAGTTACCGAATCAGCACCAGGTATCATTCAGGCTGCGAATTACATGTCTCTCGGTGCTAGACGTTCATCGTCCTCGAGTCGTATTAGCGTACAGTCAAGGAAGAAMAATTTTACTTCTGGAAGTCCCTCCATGTCTGTACTATCGATCGATACACAACGTGAACCGTCTCCTACTTTATCGAAAAAAACGGTTTCCAACCAGGCGAATCTCAATTCTGACTTCTTATTCACAGACGATAGTGCCCCGGTAGTGGTCGCTCAGGATCCTAATGAGAGAAATAATTCTGCAACGATTTCCATCTCTACCGCTGGCGCCAGAAGTCGCCTTGCAAACAAATCTACTCAGAAGGGCGTAGCTATTCTTAGGAGGAATGAGGAGACCGAGTTCGATGGTATTAGTGTGGATAATAGCAGTCTGAAAAGTGAAAGACGTGTTCGCTTCTCTAAAGATTCTGTTCGCTTGGTACCCGCCCAAGAACCGGAAAAGTCTGAATTTGAAAACGTTCAATTCGTGTCGAATTTTGTAGGGCGGTCAAATGATGCACATTCACACGAAGAAACCCCAGAAGATGAGCCCGAGAGCAGCAAGAATTTTGGTGAAAGAGTCAATGAGCAGGAACTGAAATCGATTGGAGAAGAACCTTATTTGAGTCTTCAAGATGCTAAGCATGATATTCAGACTGAGATAGAACGGGTCGATTCAGTTGCAGAAAGCATAGATCTTCCAGAAGTGAAAAGTAATATGGCCATCCGCAGAAGCTCGGAAAGCGTTCGAAGCATTCGATCGAATGATTCATTCCCTGAGAGTATCCTAGAAGAAGAAGAAGAAGAAGAGAGGGAAGAAGCCTCGCCAGATTCTGTCCATTGGACTTACAGCAAAAATGGTGTTACTCCATTTGTTCCTGGTCGGTCGGCCGCAAATCCTGCAAAATCCCCCTTTTACCGTTATCAGAATGCCAAAACGAAATTCAACACTCAAGATCTCATCGTGAAGAGTAAGAGTCCCAAAAAGAGCCCTGCCAAAATATTAAGAAAGGGATCCGGTGGTCTCGTTTCCTTAAGAGTCCAGGAACTCAATACAAGGGTTACTGAAGTTCGAAAGTTGAAGCGAATGAGGAAGAAAATGACGAACCCCAGGTTACACACTCACAATTTTGACAACACCCAGCCAGTGAGAAGTCGAGCACTTATGAATTACAAGACAAACTTCAGTGCTGCGGACCTCGAGAAGAGTAATAATATGATGGCTGCAAAATTCAATGTCATTCCAGACGTGGATGATGACGATGACTCTACTTTTTCAGCTGAGCTCATTCCGAATATTGCGTTGGAAAAAGGATCAGAAGATGATGACGYTAGTAGAATGTCAGAAACGACTGGTGTCACATCTATAGCTACCATTCGTCAGCACAGAGATTCGAGTGGCCTCAGTATGAGTAGTCGATCAACGGCTTCGTCCGGACTGAGCAACTTGAAAAAACAGGTGTTCCGTGTGTCAGAAGGAACAAAGAGTCGTACATCTACAAGCGATAGCACGACAATTTCATCCATGATTCAAGAGGAAAATGAAAACTATCTTCCATTTCGTTCGACGTCTAAAGTTGTAAAACCTAATGAGCAGTATCCCGCGGTGCTACATTTGTCGCCAAGTAAAGGTACTCCAGCAATGAAATGGAGGTCATTGGCAGCTAAAGCTGCTGAAATGGATGCTCTCAAAGCAAGCTCTTGCAAGCCTAGAAAAGGCTTGGCTATTCGAAACATGAACCATGGAGAGGCTTTACCTTAGGTACTACAGCATTTAGATGTGTTTGAAATGAAGTTATCRATCTATTTTTTACGATTGGTGTATTCTCTCAACTTGGAGAGCAATAATGCACTCTCTTATTAACGTTTGTGGCTTGACAAAAAAAGCACAATTTATAAAATATTTCTTTTCATGTTCAAATTATTGTGCTTTTGCTTGTTCTTTCATACAATTGACACAGTATCAGTTTGAGTCAGCAATAGTTGGAAGTGTCTCATTGAATGACTAAAACGAACACCAACAACCATGTGGTTCCCTTTAAGTAGCATAATCAAGGAAAATAGTATCTTGAGGAGCCAGGAGTCTTGCCATCTTTGATCCATGAAAAAAGAAAATTGTCACTTGCACTGAATTTCTCTAATTTTACTAGTGATTCACAGATGTTTATTTTTTATTTATTAGATTTCTTACTCCTAGTACTAGTACTAGAACTAGTGCTGGTAACTGGTAACTGGTAGTAAATGTCATATTTTTCATAATATGAGAGAAATCATGCTCAAACCACCACAGAATAGCCAATGCTCCTGTTGGAGCTTGGCATTCCCCCCTGGCTTCAAAGAGCCAGCCATTTTTCTTTCCTGTCTGATTTGCATCACCCATCATGACATGTAAATAGCTGTTAGTAGCGGTGGAAGTTCCCAATCATGGTGGTGGTTACTCAATTTAGTAGAAAACAAGCCTGATTCAGTCACTACTGTGGTGAAATAGCAGGGAACCAAACTGAAAGCTCTTCTATTGCTTGCCTACTAGTAATAGTATAATGGAGCCACTAGTRCTGCTTATTTGTACCTGTAACCTTGCTTGATTCACAAAAAGTATTCCCTCCCCAAAGCGCCACCAGAAAGTGAACACTAACTGACAATGGTCATCATCCTCCCACAATCTACTACTCCCATTTTCAAAATCATCKGAGCCTGTCAGAMACAGAAAAAAGACAGCTGAAGATATTGGTGAAGAAGCTCTGGACAACATGTTTGTGGCTCTGTTTGAAAAGTTATGTGGCAACAAGGGACAAAAGCAGATCAAAACAAAGAACAGTCTGAGTAGGCAACATGATGCTGGCAATATTCTAGGAGGAAATCTGAATCAGTATTCTCCAACCCTTAGCCTAGCTGATGATCATGTGGCAGAAAATCAGCCACTAGTACCTCCAATGGGGGATAAGACTGTTGCAATGTATTTGCTTCAACAGTGTAAAGCCAAATCAGCATTGAGGTTTTTCTGAAAGTATTGTTGATGAAGCAATTTGTTTATTGGCAATCAATTATAGCAAACAATATAGAAACACTGACCACCCATCACTCCCACTTTACGCTCCCACAGACCTGGTGCCCAACTTTCTTAAAGAACTTGTCAAAGTGTTTGATAAGTTTGTCAGCAAAGATGGTCATWATGTAATGGAAGAAGAGCTCCCTGGTAACCTGAATGCTGGCAATGATGATGCTGATAGAGAATCCAAGAATCATATTCAGAGATCAAAATGTAAAAATGTCTTTGGTGTACATACAGAAATTGGGACAGACATTTCACTTGCAAAACATGGTGAAACTGGTATCATTATTCTACCTTTATSTGTGGTACATGCAAGCAAGAACAAGGATCAGTGGTTTCTGAATTTTGATGTTTGTCATCAGCATTGATCTAGCTACATTGATGGCTTTCCTATAGCTGGTTGAGATTTCTGTTGCGGTGCTCAAATTTTACCCATCAAACACCAAAAAAATGACAGAGGGGGAATGACGATAATGGTGAACAATTAGCAGAAGAGTCACAATGGATCACATCCAAATGAAATTATTGCATTTTACYGCCCAGGCATACTAGAATAATTTTGTCTCATTGGATCATTTACCTCCTGCACCAAGGACCCAGTGCCCTGGTGGAACACATTGGTAAACAAGAACAACAATGACTCTGAGGATGATAATAATGACTTCAAGGAGGACGGTGATGATAAGGATGACTACAACAATGAGGATTACGATGTTGATGGTGAATAGGACATGTCCTGCTACAACAACAAGACAGCTAGAACACATAGTAAGAGGAGAAATGGGTATACTAGTAGCTCAGCAGCAATAGGATTTCATCTCATGCAAATGCTACTGAATCAAACCAACCATCTATTATTTATTCAAGGCTGTCAGTAGTAGTATCAAAAAGCAGCTGGTGGTCATGATATGACTACTGCTATGATGTTCTCCTTACTATTATTTGTCCCAGCATCATTCAAATACCTTGGAATCACTTTACACCTCCCCTGTTCAAATAATAGTACTTCACATCCTCAGCCATGTCTGCAATGGCTCCAAAACAATTGATGTTTGAGTGGGATGTCTCCTTGGTTTTTTTGGTGATGGTTTTTGTCAAGAAGAATTAGGATACTAGTAATACCCTACATACTACTACTGCTAATACCACTAAGGCCACCACTAGTACTACCACCACCAGCAGCTAGTAGTATGTAGCATTTGATGTTGTAAGAGCAAGGTATTAGTAGTACCAGCAAGCACCACAACATTCCAGCAATGATGCAAAGACCATAGTGTGCATCATAACATTTGCTATTGTATAGCGTTGGCAGAATTATTCCGGCCAAACCAGTCGTACATTAGGAATGCTAGATATATGTATACGTATATAGATCAATACTTATCAGACGGCATTCTCCCCCATGGCATTAGAAATCTCTTTGAATTCTCTTTTTAACCATGTGCTTATCATACTTGAGCGTCAAGTGAGTTGAACCTCKCTTAATGCCCTACATGTTTTTGTACTGTGCATTGATTTTGGGCCATCTATTTACTGTGTAATGACTCGTGGGATTAAAATTTAACTTGTACAAGGGCTACAGCATGCATGTGCAATTAAAACTATTTGGAAAACTATTTGGTTGCAYGGATGYGGGRTTCAAAAATTCAGCACGTGCCTGCTGTAAACTGCAGTACAAGCCAATTTTTGGTCCCACAAGTCATTACACAGTAATTAGATGGCCCAAAAGGTATGACTGAATTGTACATGTGACTGCCAACGCTATGATAAACAAAAGGGGCAGCACTATGAAGTGGTACAGCTGGATGCAATGGCAAGAAACCCTTCATTCTTTTTCCTTTATCTTAGGTTACAGTCATGGTGCTAGTAGTATGCTTCTTTAAGAATTTGTATTGTCGCCCCACCAGTAGACTACTACTAGTACTTGTGTAGTATAGTACTCAACAACAATACCAACACTACTAGCAATTCAAGATAAGAAGAAAAACAAGACTGTCCYTWTCCCAGGGGATCCTCATCAGCATGATAGTATTGCTGATTATTCCAATTGAAAGTAGACAAGGAGTGGGAGTAGCAGAGCTTCTCTTCAATGGACTCATCATTCAAGAGCAGCAGGGGAGCTGACTGCTGCACTRACAAGACTGGCAGCCGCACAGCAATGTTGGTGGCTGTTCCAAGTCAAACAAGCAGGAGGTAGTACTACTAGTAGTAGTACTAGTACTACTACTAACAACCTTGCCATAGTAGTAGTAGTATAATTACAAACATACTGAAGTACTAGGCACCATGAACCACTGACTGAAAACTCAACTGCTTAGTAGTTAAAATACTAGTAGTACTAGTATCCAAACCTTTAGGACCTCCTCCTTTAAAGCAAAGCATAGAGACCATCATTGGAAGATTCAAATACTATGATCTGATACCATTAGCATACAAGCAATAGAATCCCTCAGCATTGCAAGACAAAGAAGAAAGCTGAATGGTGTACTTAGTACTAGCTAGTAGTAGCCACCACTAGGATGGGCCACCTCCTCCACGAAACCAGCTCTGTTTCCAAAACTATTGAATTCAAATCCTCAGCACAGGGCCCTCCATTAGTTTTTAAGGAAGACACCAGTTGCCAACCAAGATCAGGGTTTCTCATAGGTTTTTTCCATGTTTAAAGAAAGAGAAACAAAGAGAGAATTACTCAGGCAATATTATCTTTGTTTCTCTTTGTAAAAAAATTGAAAAATCAAAGAGAAACAACAAGGAGAAACAATATTCTCTTTGTTTCTCTTGTTTGTTTAAACGTAAAGAAACAAAGAAAATATTGATCAGGCAGTGGTGTTTTCTGGTCATCATTGTTGTTACTTCTACCATTTGTTGTGGACAGGAACAACAACAACCCCAGCCCCCAGTATTTAACCCCATATCTAGATCTTGTTGATCTATCCTCAGTTTCTTCTCCAAGAAGATGCTCCACAACCAGTTGCTCCTTTGGGTGGGSTTGCAGGGCTCAGCTGTGATTTAAAAGAAGTGTGTCAGTTTTCTTTTTTCTTTTGGATTTTCTTTTTGATTTTTTCTTACTACTCCACTACATCATGTGTCCTTGCCCACTGGGATCTGACTTTCCTTAATCAGCTTGGCAGTGTGCTTGGCACATATTTCCTTGATCACTGCGTGTGGTAGCTTGCCTTTGGGCTTGGGAGTGGTGCCTTTTGACATGATAATGGCATGGCTAACATCCATCCAATTGTGAACCAACTCCTTTTTATGTCCTCTGAATCCAGTGACCTGCCTTCATTGGCTTGTCAGTGTGCATAGAACTTGGTTGTACCTCCACAATGCTGCCCCTTGGAGCAGCTGGTGGGAGCCTTCTTCTCCCTAGTCCAGAGAGGCTCTGGTTTTGGCCATATAGTTCTTCTTCTAGTTTGCAAGGTTAAATATAATATTAAGATTTTTTTTATGAGGAGCCATGGGATGGTCAGAGGCTATCACCACATGATAAGGTACACTTATCACATATAGGACTTTTTGGTCTTCAAGAGGATGTTGGGGCTCCTCTTGTCTCTTAGCAAGCTCATGCATCCTCCACAACAGAAGAATGTTGATACTTCTTGTGTTACTACTATTCACTAGAGGGCTGCACATGACAGCCATGATCATGGTTAGCACACTCCTCTTCTTCAGTGATGCRTTGTTTGGTTTTCCTCATCTTTGTTGAATGTGTTCTGCCTTGTGTTGCATGTATTCTGTTCTTCTTGTTGAGGGGAAGAAGTAAAGATATGCTGCATTTTATTTAAAGACAAAGAAGGAAGATTTAAATTTTCAGTTTGGTGCCAAGTGACTCCTGCTGTCGTCTTTAGTAGTGTGCACCTGCTCACAAGACTGAATATGGTCAGTCAAGGATTCCACTAAAAAATATGCAAAGATCCTTTCTGCTTGGTGGTGGAACCTTCTTTCTACATGTTGCACTTGCTGTTCATTGCAGTGAGTTCTCATCAGGGCTSGACTCTAATCTCTGAGGTGGTTTGGATTGTCTTCGGCTGGAGATTGCTGCAGATGCTGGTGTTTCCTGACCAGTACGGAGAAGGATGTCCAGGTAATCCAAGAAGGCGCAACTGTATTTATACCTGGTGGTAGAATCAGTTTGTTTGAAGTGATCACAGTGAAGTAGTTCTTCAAGTGATTTGCCGAGCATGACAATCTTGTCAGTTGCTGGTAATGCAGTTGTATGGATATTACTGAGACATTGTAGGAAGTGAAATGCTGTAGGGTTGTAGAGGGGTTTGAAGAGGAAGAGGGGACCATCATATCTTCAAGGTGGAGGTTATAGGAAAGGCCAGTTCTAGTGCCTGGATCTCATGTTGGATGGATCCATTGTAGAACAGAAGCTCCAATCGATAGCGTTCTTGTGATTCTGTAAGGTCTCCTCTACTAGTACTACATGGGGATCAGACAAGGAAGTCACAAATTTGTGGTGGATTTTTGGKTGTTCCTTGTTGTTTCTTTGACAGTTTTGTTTGGATATTGCCATGGTGGAAATTATGTGTTGCCTGCTGTATCTAATGGAACACCACTTTGGACTTTGACAGGATAGGTGTCACCATGTGTTTGGGGTGTTCTGAAGAAAAATAGTACTGTAGAAATCTACATTATTTAGTACTGTGTTCTCTTTGTCATCGAGATTTTCTGGAAAAAATCTCCAGAAAATACTCAAGTTGGAAAGAGTTCTGCAAGGTACAAAGAAGTCTCTGCGACTAGAGGAAAGCAATTAGTAGTAGTAAATCAATCTACTCGGGTCKTGTTGACTAATGGTGGTTGAGGATGAGGAACAAGTTGAGGTAGTATGTTCCTTCTTGTTGTTGCTCATAACCTATGAAGTGTTGGTATGCTCTCTAGTAGTGTTGTATGAATACATRTTTACAATAAAGAGTGAGGTTATTCACTAGCTACAAGTACTCAGGATTGCGTTTCTGTGGTGTTTAATGTCTCACAAAGTAGATCCTGCTGGTTGCCGTGGGTTCACTGGTATGTCAAAAGAGCCAGCCGGTCAAAAAAGACATATTTCATGTTTTAGGAAATGACCCAATGATTGATAAAACTATTTTTGCTACAGAAAGTTCTTCGTGATGCCCTACCGTACCGTATTATTAATCGGCGAAGGTACGAATTTGAAAACTAGAAGGAAACGGCACGTCGGCAGGCGCAGAGAGAATCTAGTTCATTTCACCGAACAAATCAGAAGGCAATAATTTGTTTTTTTTCAGCGATAAAATCTTCTGTGGACCAGTTCAACGGGCATTTTGAAGATTTTRATGACCGATTCATACAGTACGACGTTCTTTTGGAAAACCCTCAAAATTACTCTTAATTACTGCGTCATTTTCGGTACCGGTTCGTACGGTATGGTACATTGAATTACAGAGCGAAACGAATTTTTCAAGGTGCGAGAAAATCATTTCTGTTGTTGTTGATCAAGTAATCAAGTAAGAGTAGCGTTCGGCTGTACTACGTACCTCGCACGATAGTTTGACTACTGGAAAAAAAGCTCATCGGATTGTTCATAACTACTATCCCTCAATTTTAGATGACCGAAGACGAGGTGCCAACGAATACTACGAACATTGTCATGGGTAACTGTCTTGGAGCTTCCGACGAACCACCAGCACCGGAACCAGCACCCCGTTCCAAGGGCTCTGGAAGTGGTTCGAAACCGGTGAGAAATTAATACTTTCAAGAAGATTCATTCATTTGTACTTGAATTAACTTGATCGGTTTCAAAAATAGAACGGACCAACCAATCTCATCTCATCTCATCTCATCACGTCGTATCGTATCCGATCTGGTTGTCAATATTTATCTTTTCTTCTCTCCATTCTACATGTTTAGTCGTCGGGTAGTAAATCAAAATCCAAGAAGAAATCCTCCTCTGATGGATTAGTGGAGGGGTCGTCCACCGGAAAACACTTCAGCGAAGTCTACAAGCTTGGAAAGCAGGTGCGTTACGGTAGATCGAAAAATGGGTGTTGCGTTCCGGGATGAATGAATGATTCTACTCCCAAATATGCGACAACATGTCAAACAATAGTCTGAGCATTTGAGACAGTTTTTCCCCAAACAATAACTCACCACCCGTGCCTGTTGCCGTTACGTATTGATCCATATTGTTTTATCTGTTTTGACATTGTTGATCTTAATGAATAACTTCTGCGCTTCGTCCTTGTTTCAAACGCGTCTTTTTATGATCATCAAATCTCCCATGTGTCATCGATTTTGGCCTTTGAATTTTCGTTGTGTTGAATAAAATGCAAAATATGAAATCATAGCTCGGAGAAGGTGCCTTTTCTGTCGTCAAGGAAGGACAGAACCGCCAGTCGCAAAAATCATTTGCGATCAAGATTGTTACAAAGGCAAAGCTTTCAAAGGAAGACGAAGTCGCGCTCAAAGATGAGATCGACGTGCTAAAGGATATGGAACATAAGCACATTATCCGTCTGTACGATGTATTCGAGGAACCTCACCACTATTACTTGGTAACCGAAAAGATGGGTGGTGGCGAACTTTTTGATCGAATCGTTCAAAAATCCTACTATAATGAAAAGGAAGCTCGTGACACGTGCTTGATTCTGTTATCTGCCATTCACTACTGTCACGACCAGAAGGTCGCTCATCGTGATTTGAAGCCGGAGAACTTGTTGTTGACTGTGAGTGTGAAAAGTCGACGACTATTGGAAATCATCTCTGTTTTTCTTCTGGGATCTCAATTTAATATTCTCGGTTTCTTTTGTCGTCGTTTGATAAATGCCTTTGCGATTGGAATTTTTCGAATTGAGTAGAGTGAAAAGGATGATTCATCTATTAAGATCGCAGATTTCGGTTTTGCTAAGAGGGTGAAAACACCCAAATCTTTGACAACTCAGTGTGGAACGGTAAGCCAAAAACATATGAATTCTRTTTCCTCCCGTCTTTTTTGGGTTTCACAGTGAATACAAAACACGGCTCGATTTTACTTGTTGCTTAAGTACTAACTTGGCATTTTTTTGGGTGCATCACGAACTACTTTGATGACGCTGCCGAAACCGGAATTCGGGAAACTCGGAACCGCATTTGAAAAAYTGAAACCGAAAAACAGCCTGGATACGTAGCGGCTGAAATTCTAGAAGGACAGCCCTACGACACTCAGGCAGACATGTGGTCTATCGGTGTGATTGTATACATTCTTCTCGGAGGTTACCCGCCCTTCATCGAATCAAATCAACGGACGCTCTTCCGTAAGATCCGAAAGGGACAGTACGAATTCCATGAGGAGTACTGGGGACAAGTTTCCGAGGACGCGAAGGATTTGATTCGTAGTTTGCTGACTGTGAACCCTGACAAACGTCTCAGTGCGACAAAGGCGCTTTCGAACAAATGGATTGGTGCCGATGCTTCTACGCTTGCCAGTATGGATCTTGGAACCAATCTTGAGAAGTTCAAGCAGTTCAATGCCAAGCGCAAATTCAAAGCCGCAGTCAGCACCGTCATGGCGGCTAACAAAATGCAGTCGCTTGGGATCAATTTCAAACAAAATCTGGATTAAGAGGTGTACTGTGCATTGCGTTATTATTAATGGTTTTTTAGTCAGGGATTGAATATGGTGCATCACAGAAACTGATCCATGCGACACACATTACGGGAGAACCCCGGGAATCGCAGTGAATAACATTATTGTCATGTTTACGTCTTCACAGAAGCGTAAGCGTAGTTATAATGTCTAGTAATACTTGTTAGATAAAATGAKATGCGTTCGTTCTACTTTTTTGATACCCGCCGAATTTGATGTTGCCTTTCACCAMCTGATAATTTCGGATCCTATTGGTTAGTGCTTTGCGTCGGAACATGAGAACTCGAGTTTTCATATCGCTTTGGCACGGCTCCAAACATGAATTTACTCCTTAAATCGTACTCTACCGATGTTCTCACACCAACCATCTCATCACCCTAGAGCACTTGTGCCTTACAAGAGACCATTGCTTGCCATAAAGCCCGCCACCAATGCGACCAACACCACCAACACACCTCCTGCGAGCTTCAGGGCTTGTTCCAGGCCACTCCCCCGCTCGGCTACAGTTTCGTCCTGGATAGGGGAGGAGAGAAATCCGCYGTAATATTCCTTGGTCCCGACCTCTACGACTTCTTCGTCGCTGATCTTCTCGGCGTCTGGTTGTTGATTGTCGAGGAGCTGGGTGACACGCACATGGTTCCCGATTGAGAAGGTGGTGRTGGCTGCTGAAACGCTCTTTGTTCCTATGTATTGGATCCGGTGAATCCGGGTGGACCGACTGCTTCCCGATGCCTCAATATGGCCTAGACTAGGCATGCAAAGCAGAGGGTGTTGAAAGGCATCTATTCCCGGAACCGATTGCACGTACAAAGCAATGATTCCGCAGGCGAAGCAAAACGACAAGCCATGCTTCATCATTTTTGTTTATGAATGAATTGTGTATCTTTGGAATTGCAGATTTCGCCTTTATTTTCTTTACTGTACCTATGACTTTTCCTTTTCGGTGGCTATCTTTCTTTTCAACTCTCGTATTTGCCTTCTACTGGGGGKTGATAGAATGAATTATTAACATTCAACATCATCATCGTGACCAGTGATGACGATGATGATTATTCCCTCATTCTTTGTCTCGAGAAGACTTCAAACAAAATACTTCTACAAAATAAACCAATAATTCGACTCCTTMGACTCATTTTTCATCAGAGATCCGTACTAGAGCAAAAAAATGCGCGATCGAAGAGCCGCAACAACGAGCGCAAGTTTTCTAGTTTCAAGATGGCATTTTTTAACTCGTTCGTCTTCATCCACCGACACAAACAAAACATCCCAACGACTCGTGCCGTGTACCGTACTGTTCCAYAACGAAAAAAGTATTACTCGTAACACACGGTGAGAGTTCCATTCAACTTCTTGGTTTTGCCGTTCTCCTCCGCTCTTTAACTCTACAGCAGCAATCACTCGAAACTAGAAGGATTGCCTGCATCTGTCTGCAAAGTCCGATCGCAATTGATAAATTGAGATTGATTCATTTCGCAACCACAGGTCAACAACAATCGCAACCAAGGAGAAACGAATAAGCAAAAATGAGTTCTGTAGACTCCGGAGATCTTCCTCCCGCTTCCAATGAGGACGATATCGCTCCGAGCGGCGGCGAGGCTGGTTCCACGAGCCCYGTTCCCGAAGTCCAGGGAGGCGAGGCCACCGAGAAAAGCGCGCCGGCAACCGCAACCTCGAACGATACAACAGCGGCCTCCACGACGCCGAAAAAACCAACAAAGAGCGGCAGCCAGCCATCGGCGAACGGGGGCCCCCCGTCCGCCATCGAGTTTGAACCCCCCGTAGCTTGCGTCCGGAGGATCCTAAAGAAGACCCTTCCCTCGTCGAGCAACGTTGGAAAGGATGCCGTGGCGGCCTTTKCCCGCGCCAGCGGTATTTTCATCATTTATCTGACGGCTTGTGCCAACGATTTCGCTAGAGAAAACCGGCGGCAAACCATCACGGCCAACGACGTTCTAGCGGCCATCAAGGTGGGTAGATGATTGTTGTTGTTTCCTCTGATTCCCACCCGAAATCCTTGTGCCGTTGGTCAGGGGGGCAAATGGATCGATTGGTCTGTTGCAAGTCAGATTCTCGGAACTGCCTTCCAATTATTTCTGTGAGGAGAACCCTCGGGAATCACTCACCATGCTCGCACTCACTTGCTTTGCTACATTTCCTTCGCCTCTCGCAAACGATCCGCAACCTYAACTCTAGGAACTCGAATTCGAAGAATTTGCTCCCGAACTGACCACCTTTTTGGAACGTTATCGCGAGCTGGAAAAGAACAAGAAGAATGCCAAACTAGCATCMAAGGCAGCCGCCGAGAAAGAAAAATCCTTGTTGAACAACGATGATGCTAGCAAGGAAGATGTCGCTGCCAGGGACGGTGCAAAGAAATCCGGTGACGAAAAGGACGAATCTTCCAAGCCAGAAGAAGAGGAGGAGTCTACAACGACAGCCCAGCAACCAAACGATGCCGATGCCGGCGACAACGATGTGTCGATGGATCCTGAAGACGAGGACGAAGATATCGGGGGAAACAAAAACGACGACGACGACGACGACGACGCAGCCACTAGTGGTACTGGTAATGACAATGGGGGAGATGCAGAAACCGACAAGGCGGAGGAGGATGCCAATGCAATGGAAGAGTAGAGCAATTCGATCGCGGAACGATTTCACAATTGCATCATGATACGCTAGAAAAGGAGTTGTAGTTTAAGAAACTAGGGAGATTGCATAGCAAACATTATATTTCTACGAGACTTGGTTGTCTTGAATGGATAGGAACAAAGGCAAAAGTTGCTTTGCTTTGCTACCATCTCTCGTGTACTCTACTATCTGTCTCTACGCCGCTCCTTCGATAACTCTAATAGAGCCGATTGCAAGAATGGATGTCGTTTCTCARACACGATGATCTATATTTCTCAAAACTCTTATGGAGCCGATTGCAAGTATGGATGTCGCTTCTCAAACACGATGATCTATATTTCTCAAAAAGAGATGATTACAATTTAATATGGATACTATCTTAAAGAAAAGAATTAGGTAGATATCTTATAAAGAAGTGTGCTCTTATGATGCAAAGTTGCGTTGAACTTTWATTAAAAGGGCTGTTTGCGGACCGACCGTTCAAGTAGGAAAAAAAGATGATCGTGAGTGAGTGACACGCAAGAGGGAACCCGATGAACAACGAATCGGTTTTCCCAGCAGTCCAAAGGCATCGCAAATCAATAAAAATGTACAGGCTACGGTTATATCCCATCACGTAATAGCACCAGGGCGCTCGTCAAGGATTGGGAATGTAGCTTCGACATGGGTGGACAAGCGACAGGACGAACCCGTCAAGCTCGTAACAACACCCCGCCACGTTATCTAGAGCTTTCTGCTATCGCTTATACCTCAGAAAATCCATCTCGAGAGACAGTCAGTGCGAGAGAAGCAAGTGACACCGCAAACATGCGTACCAACTGTGTAAAGGTACGCGCGCGGGCCGAGCTCGTGTGAACGACACGACACGACACAACACAAGACGACAAACAAGTTGAACGAAACTTCGATGCATTTTGTTACGTACCTCGTCTATTTGTAAGATCATTCTAGCATGTACGTCTTCGGTTGATAAAGCTTTCGCTTCCAGCGCGGGATCATCTGCCGTGATATGCCAGGTATCGCTTGTTCAAAAAGTTCCTTCTCGCTGTGCTTTCCATCTTCCCATACTGCTTCGTACATTCCTACAAGATGGAGACGCGAATCTAGAATCCCRAGCTTTCGCAGGACTTTGTTGTTGAAGGATTTYTGTTCCCTGGTTGGGACCATCGCTCCAATAGCGGGGGCCAGAAAGGAGTCTTCAAGTAAGATCATCTTTTGAGTAACMTYGCGCAATTCTTCCGACTGCGTTGCCAATTCCGAAATCGCGGCGGAGCGGASSGACTCTGGAAGTTCGGTGTTGCAGGCCGTCCGGGCGCTGTCCGAAATGCTCCTGCCGAGTCGAGCGACAGTCTTGCGATCGCCTTCCAATACGTCCATCGCGGACGAGAAGGCTCTCTCCAACCCAGGCTTGTTCATGCTGTTGTTGGTAAGTTTCTCGCGCATCCACGGAAAGAAGAGGGTGGCTTCGATCTTGTGCAATCCCATGAGATTGAACCCCACAACGTAGTCGCTCGCATCCCTGAGGACGTCGGCGTTCTTCGGGTCTGTCCGCATGGCAAGGCGGTGGAGTCGTCTTGCATCTCGCAYCAGGCTCTTGGTGTGCCATCGCCATCCCTGGATTTCAAAACGTTTCAAAAGCAAAGACACTTGGCCCTTGCTGGCAAGATAGCGGGAAATCTCATCTTCGTAGGGTGTCCCTGGTGTCTTCGTTGAGGCTGCGTGCTCGCTCGCGGTGATTTCGCCACCCCGTTGCAAGAATAAGAGCCGGCGTGCGCAGCCACCATGTTTCCTTGCCTTGGGTGAAGTCGTTGTTCTCGCCGCGGGGATTGATGCAATTCCTGTTGCAGTGCAGGTCGTTCTAGTCCATCTGTAGTCGCTGGGAAACGCAAGGACAGTCCATGCCAAATAGGCTGCAATCGCGAGTAATCGAACAAAACTCACTCTCCACCGGCTACAGGGGGCAAMCTTGACCATTGCTAAAGAAGACAAACGAAATAGGAACAGACTCTTTGATATCCTTCGAGTATCATATCATTATTCCGTGTGGAATGGWGTCTGTGTAACGTTGTAGAAARGTGTKAGAGAATGCAKTGCGTAACCTGAAGATTTCTGTTCAAGCTGCGGGACTTACCATTACCTCCAATCATCATGGCGGAAACSCGGTATTCTGATTAGAACAATGAGTTAGGCAGGCCATCTTTTTGCTGAGTTGTCAGCGGAAACGAACCGTCCCCRTCAAAAAAGGGAATCATGCGCGATTTGTGAGCCCAACGTGGAGGTCAAAATCCAAAAGGAAATTTTCAAGTTTCCCAACGATCGTCTCCGAGTTTCGATGTCTGGCCCTCGCATCAATAAAATTGCATCCTTTTTACAAAAATACTTAATCGTCTGCTTGGGTGGTCGCTGGCTGAAGAAAGTCCAACCTTCGTACGGTACCAAGTACTGTAAGGGATTGTACCAWTGCCGGTTTGAGACGCCCGTCGTAGAGGGCAATACAGTACAGCAGAGTTTTGACAGTTTGCGAACATACGTTGTTCTTGAAGTCCACTACGTACATACGTACGTACGGTACTGTGTGGTTGTTGCTCGTATGTTGCGATTCGTAGAGTACAGTATCTTAAGGGACGTACGTACGTACGTCGATCAACGATTTAACTCTTGACAACTTACGGTACTGTACGGTACGGTACTACTACCGGCCGGTACCAGTACCGGTACGGGTTTTGGATTTGAACACTTGTACAATTACGTTCAGACATGCTGTAAGTAGCCCAGACATCAAGTACTGTAATACATGTCAAGTTCACAATTCAGCCAATCATAACGAATCATAACGAAGAACGGATCATTGGCGTCACYTCATTGTGTAAGATAATTGCGAGTCGTGCTCTTCTTTTTCGTGTTTGTCTTGTTCTTTTTTCCACACTACCGGTACTTTTTCTTTTCGTTCTCAGGCGTACCTTTGAACACACATCAAGATTTGCATTTCTTCTGTTTTTGAAATTTTGTTCCTTACAAAACACACTAACATTAGTTCTTTTCTGTACTTGATGTTTGCGTCTATGCATCCCGACTCTTTCCTAACGACCTTTATTCGAATGATMACTCTAACCGGGCGAACCAACCATGACGATATCTACTTCAAGACTTTTCTACATGGTTCCCGAGTCGCAATCAGAATCAGAATTAGAACAGGAAGAAAATGATTCATTTTGCGACGACGACGACGACGACGGCGATGGCGATAACGCTGTCGATAATGACAACGAAGGAAACCAGCAGCATCAACACTGTCAACCAASTCTTATTGATATCGATATGCATCCCTATGTTTCTTGTCTCTCAAGTCTTCACGAACACGACTGCCTCGTCGTTGTTTTAGGCTTCCTCGCTTTTCAAGACTTGAATAATTTCTCGCTTGTTTCGAAACAATGCTATAAYGCTCGATCCCATGAAACCCTAGACCAAACTCGAGAGGGATCTATCTATCTCGGGAAGGGCATACAGAGCATTGATGAATTGGTACAAAAGATCCGACAAAAGGGATGGGACAAGCACTTCGAGGGCAATCGGACGCATCTTCATTTGTCGGGCCTGAATTCTTTGTCCTCAAACATTGAGAGCATCGACGGGGAATTCATAGAGAATTTCCCCCCACTCGAGCACGTTAAAAGTCTAGACTGTTCGACGTTTCACSTGCACTGCCGGAGTTATAGAAATAGAATCAGAGGGAACAATAGGAATACCAATTGCCAAATAAAGAGCGGTAGCGACCATGAGTCGCCGTCATCCGAGGCAACCGATGAAACTCTGATCACCCACGACGATTCCAATAGCAGACCATTTCCACCGTCACCAACGTCCTGGTTGTTTCCATACCGGGATTATATCGACAAGGGATTCGCGCACGGACTTGTCTTAAGTTTATTGGTACCGAACCTTCGAGAGATCGATATGTCCAATTTACCTTTGACCTCAATCGGTGTTGCATGGATTGCCGAAAACAACCCCAAATTGGAAGTCCTTACCTGGAACGGATCTCTCATTTGGCCCATCAACGAAGATATTATGCGGGCCTGCCTGAAYCTCAAGGAACTGTACATTGACGATGCACGGCTATTGTTTGACCACAACAGTCGTCGACAACGAAGTAGACGACTACTACAAATCGGCGATAGGAATTCTAACGAGACAGACAATCACGAAATTGCGGACGAGAACAACAACAACAGCAATAATTATGACACGGAAGCCATCTTGTCCTCCATGGCGCAAAATTTTCAGTCCTTGGTTCGAGTAAGCTGTCGCAGAATTCAATGGTACAACGAAAATAGCAGATTCACGAACATTAGAGAAACCAAGCAGGGACAGGCATCCTTGATGAGGTTTGTGCGATTAGCASCAAATCTCAAGTGGTTTCGGAGTGATCTAACGATTGAGAACATTGCAATAYTGAAGGAAGAACGACCCGATGTTATTTTTTGTTGTTGAGATGGTTTTTCGAAGGAACACCTACTTCATTTTTATTTAAGGATGCTTTGTGAAAGATCAAAGGAGAGGAAATGTATAAGGAATAAATTTTCCCCCCTGCCGACACGAGATGAACTGCGAATGGACTACAATAGCTATCAGGTAAAACTGCCTGCTAATACATCGAAAGGTTTCATTATCTTAATGTATCCAGTAATTTTTTGATTCGTTTCCTACGATGATATATTCACCAATGCCTTCCGCCCATGTTGCTCAAGTTTAGTCTAGCTCTTGTGCGTTGAATACGTAAAAGAAACCGTTGCTGAATTGTGGGAGATTCATGCTGTACACTGGCATGGCAAGGGGCTGTCGAAAGGGGTTGATACAGAGAGATTCCCGACTTTCTGCTCCTCCCAGACCCGCACAATGAACGCCACTGTACTCGTTGTAATCGGTGAAGACACCTACTACGCCCTTGTTATGGGAAAGAAAATCTACTACGCTCCGCCAGCTTTCGTAGGCATAGAGGCCTGCGTTCATGGCAATCACCATGTCGGGTGGACCCGATCCACAATCGAAATTAGGATCCAAAATCGTAGCACTTTTTGACTTGTTTATAGTAGAAGAACAAGAATCGTTCTTCCTTTCTCCCCCATAGGTACCACCAACCACTCCAACCGTTAAGTTGCTTGTCATTTCGACTCTCAACAAAAAACGATCGTCGTCATCTTTATCGCTTCTTGAATTTATCGTCCTGCATTTTGTCGGAAGCATGTCTTCCCGGGCTATAAAAATCAGCTCGACCTATTTATTCAGTACAGTACACAATAGAAGCGCACCAAACCAAAAAGAAACCATCAGTGCCCATCAAAGCATAGAAGTTGATTGTAACAGAGTCTTTCTCGTGGTTTTGTTCATCTGCAACTTATTTCTTACCTTCAACTCTTCGGGCAAGAGAAAMCCTAATTCTTGAAATAGATCCAAAAAATTCAGTTCCTTTTCGGTTCCCACGACATGGATACGTAGTGGGCGCTGTAACATACGCGCTACGGTCACGGGTACATCTCCAAATTCAGTGATAGCATGGTATATAGTAAGGGGAAAAGTACACAATAGAGCCACCGGACTTTCAGGAGGAATGTTGCGAAGGCGGTAGTAATCTTCCCAACTGGTTAGCCTCCACAGACCAACCGTATTTTTGCTGTTCTCTCTCTCTAGCAGTCCCGCTCGTTCATAGTCTTCACTGCAGACTCTCTGTGGTGGCGGAAGTTGATTCCAGGGGATGGGAGCGAATCCTTCTTCGAAGGAACTTCGAAGCGTAATGTCCACTTGTCGGGCGCTGATACTGTCACCGCCAGCCCATCCATCTGTTTCAGTCGACCACCAAGAAGAGAATGACGAAGAAGAATCATCATTTTCAGTTTCATTATCAGAATCGTTMATTGAGTTCATTGTTTGCTTAATCATCAATCTGGATGTCAAAAACTTCCTGTACGGCTCTTCTGACAACTGGAATTCCCGAGTTGTCAGTGGTGCTTGCCACTCCGGATCAAGATAGTCAAAGGCGGATAATTCCTCTCGATGTGCCACATATGTCTTCCAGGTACGGCACTGACATGAATGAGACCATCCTACTTCACGGCAGTTGAGAGGAGGAGGGCAAAAATAGGCTCCACCGCAGCCTTCGCAGAGGTGATTGGTAGGTCTTCTACAATGCAAACAAAGAGGACTTTTTGCTGCTACAGAGAATTCGATTGAGCTTCTTTCTTCATTCTTTTTCATAACATTATYAAAGTTGTGGCCATAAACGCTGTCATCGCTTTTTGAATCGTTATCGTCGTCATCTTTGTTGTTCTCTTCGGTATTCATGACTTCTGCCATTCGTGCAACGACAGCGGCGTCATGGTAATTTTGTTCGGCTGCATTTTTTATCCATTCTGGTGCAGCCMCAATATCTTCCTTTGTGATTCGGTATTTCCTGCTACTTTCATCAATAAGACCTACCGCTAATTCAATTTGAATCTTTGGTCTAAGATCGGGAGAAACTTCGCAAGGCCCCCAAATGTCTTCTATCGTCACATCGGACCATCTAGGTCGTCCCGAAGGATTTGACCGTGCAATCACAACATTCCCATAGAATCGAAGCTTCATTAAACCACAAGCCATCGCCAATCGTGTGGCCCGAATATTAGGAGTCGCCAATTCTTGCCTTAGATTCGGTGTCCCGGAGCTTGTGAAATAGGCGTAGAGACCAGGGGAATCACCCAGCGGCCGCAAAAGCGGAACTTCTATTCGATCATCAATCTCAGAAAGTTCGCTGTTTGCTATTTCCTCATCTCTCTCACCATTATGTAGCAGTGACAATATTCGATGGTGCAATTTGGATGCAAATGGGCCACTGTTGACGTTACRCTTTTCATCCCATGAGATGCTCTGGGTCTGGAGAGATTTCGACGCATCAGACGGTATCAATRCGATCGAAATGGACATTGTCTCCTGGCGCCTTTTCAAATGAATTCGTGGAGTTTGATCAAGTGTTCATGAATCGACCTCATCAATTTCATCGAATCAATCATATGAAAGCTGCGCAAACATTGTGATCACTAGTAGCTCTTAGTTTCAAAGCGAAATGTAAGAAAAATGACTAGAGAAAAGGCTGAGACTGAAGAAGTAACGGTGATGTGATCAAAAAATGCGGGTAGGCTTAAATTTTTTGTTGTTTGATGTTTTTAATAGAGGTCACTAGATGAGTTCATGGCTCAAATTTGTTGAGTATTGGGAACGACATACAGACGAAAGACAATAACCAGACAAAAGGTTACCTTGGAAATTGCAGTACCCACAAATACAATAGCCTTTACACCTCTACAAGCCTTGGCCTCATTCTCGAAAGTATTGCGGTGAAGGACTGCCACGGTAGCATGAGACATGATGTGAAAGAAGAAGATTCACCCCAACACATCAAGCTTATYRTCACCACAGCACAAGTTTCAATACACACACSAAGATAATCTGGTGAAGACAAAAGGAATCACCACCAAACAGAACATACAGCAACCAACATGACACTCTGCTGTGTCAACAGGCACTTGACACTCCCAGCACCGTGATCCAAACGCCAATGGCAGCATGCAMGTGCAAMAATGGAGACCCAACAACAAGCAACCTCCTACTCAACAGTACAAGCGCAACCCTCCCTTTCTCTGAAGAACTATCCACACAAATCACCAGCTGCCTTGAAGACCTCTGGCCAACGGAAGCAGCAACCCTCACCGACCTGCTCATCGTGCACARTGTCCTCACCACAGAAACCCCAGAAACCCCCAACCAACCAACCAATCACAAAGAAAACAACAAAAACACTACMACAAACCTTGATAACCAACCAAACCAGCTTGAAACAAACAAAAACAACACACACACTGGAACCAACAACATCAACCTACTTGCCTGCTGGCGCGRCTGGAGGAGGAGCAGTATCAACAGGGACAGGAACAACAACTTCCCCCTCCTGATCCAAATCAGAATCATCTGAGGAGGAGAGTATTCCATCATCACAGCCTCCCAGAGCTGTCATTAGCTTCATCAGACCTGAACCATTCCATTTTGACCAAAAACTACAGTGTATCCCCTTGATCCACAATTTTCTACAGCATTTTCTACATAGCTTTTGTACGACAGACCTTCAAATAGATCCAGTTTGCTTCTCTCTGAGCAGCTTGCTGATCAGCTGGATCAGCAGCTGCTGGGCCTGCCAGCATGCCACCACCAGTTTTAGTAGAAATCCTACATATTCCTACTGTGCTAACTTATGGAATGTTAACACTACTAACATTCAGAACATTCACATTCAYATTCACATTCAGAACGTTAATTGAASGTTCCAAACCCCTGAATTAACAAAAGTTCAATTTTTACTATGTGTTGGGGATCAATTGAAAMCATTGTTCATAGAGCATTCCCAAAGTYAATTTAACATTCCAAATGTTAGAAATAAAGCTGTTCCAAATGTTTATTTAACGTACAGAATGTTAACTTTATTGTGTAGTAGGCCTACATAGACCCTAGTATTATCTGCATTCTTCATTCAGTCTTGCACCTGCCTAAAAAAGGAAGAAGGGTTCTAAAAAAGAGGAAGAAGAGGACACCTCCCCTCCTAACTTYCAGACTGTTAAGCAGAGCATTCAGGACATTAAATTGAAGCAAAAACCACAGTACTCATTTCTACATAGCCTACGCTGCTACAATTCAGAATGTTAAATTAACATTGGGAACGCCTGCCCTGTGAAACGTAGTTTCAATTGATCCGCAAAGCGTAGTATTTTATGCAGAGTCCTTTGTTCACAACACTTTTTGTTAATTTGATATGCGACAATGTACAAAGTCTTAAAGAGTGTAGAGATAACCCTATTGACTAGATAAAATATTAAAGAGTGAGATCAACACTCTACTTTCTCTGGGTCTTGTGTATCTCTATTGGATCATATTCTGATCTCTTTTGACAAATTTTGTCCAACCTGGCCATAAATTGTGACTGAACATAAATTGATAAAAATTTGATAAAACTCTGACC
>CAACVS010000149.1:58051-83538 GCA_900660405.1 Pseudo-nitzschia multistriata
ACCACATCCCCAATATATCCTGCAAGTTTCAGAGTGAGCAGCAGTGTGTTACTACTTGGATTGCTTTAGGAGGTATTTGTAAAAATTTGGAACTGTATTCCGCCTATTGCTTTTATTCCGCATGGTCCACCAGTACCTAATTCTGACTAAATGTTTTAATCGGCATCTCTTTTTTTCTGAATAAATGTTTTATTCAGAGAAAAGGTTTCTTCCGAGAACCCAGCCACACAAGAATCTTCTYCGTATGGTGTTGTGATGGTCRAGACAGGTACTTCAAAGCAAAAGACAGAGAACAGGAAAAGAAATGCATTTAAGTGATGATTTTGTATTCTGTCAGGCCAACAGTTTCAAAGTACATAAATCATATTAGGGCATTTTATTCCGAATATATTTTTTATTCTGGCTAATAGCACATTGTATTCCGAACATATTTTTTATTAGGGGTATTATCGCATTTAATTCTGAACAAATATTTTATTTGGGGTACTAGCGCATTTTATTCTGAACAAATATTTTATTCGGGGTACTAGCGCATTATATTCAGAACAATTGTTTTGTTTGGGGTACTAGCGCATATTATTCAGAACAAATATTTTATTTGGGCTAATAGCGTACTTTATTCAGAACAAATATTTTATTTGGGCTAATTGCAAATTGTATTCGGAACAAAGTGTGACAAACTGGAGTGGTGGTGATCAAGAAGTATCACAAGAAAAAAAATAGCAGGACATATGTCAAGCACAGCAAGAAGAGGAGCTGATTCAAAACGTTACAGACAACCAACAACACTAGTTGCTGCAGTATCACCACAACAGTAACATCCACAAGCACCACCCTATCAAGGGAAGCAAAGGAGACCCCMAAAAAATGGAATAAAAGTGTGGCAAAGGAAGCCCTTATTAGTACTCTCTTAAAAGACAGATTCTTGGGTGAATCAAATTATAGACGCCAATCCAACTTTCATGGTGCATCGTACTAGCCCAAGTACATTGAAAACAATTGAAGATATCCACAAACAGAATACACTCTTTTATGTATACTATCCACTCAGGAACTTTGTTATAAATTTCAGAAACTTGAAGAAAAGCCTTGATTCAGAATGCAAGAATTCAGAATTTGACCAAGAAGCATACAACAAAGAAAAAGATAAGTACCCAATCCTGCAGATATTGAAAGCTGCTGGATACATGTGTTGGAATAGGAAATGAAGGTAGATGATATATGATACCACCACAAAGACAACCTAAGGCCAAAAGAATTGAAAGCGGTAGGCAAGGAATAGAAGATTTTTCTGGATGATCCTTTAAGGGATCAATTGAAAAAATGAAAGCGGCACATATAGAGAAACCATATTGGCAAAACAAAAGGAACAAATCAATGAGAAAAAAGAAGGTTCTGAAACAAGAATACTCCCTTCAGGATCATTTATAATTTGATATAACACAGAATAGTAGTAGGAAGCATACAATGCAAAAAAGATAGAAATTATGCACAGTCATAAATTAGAAAGTACGTTAATTCTTTGCCTTCTTGCATGACCTGCAACAATGCAGTGTGCAACATTTTTGATTGTAGTATTTTCTGCAGAAATTCTGCAGAAAGGGCAATGTAACTCATTTTTTTCATCATCTTCTAGAAGAAAGGCATTCCTACTGTTTGTGCCATGCTTCAAACCAATGAGGAAGCACTTTTTTCAGTTGGATCCTGGATGGTATATTGTTCTGCATAATACATTGTCTTCCTCAACTTCAGTGTAAGCAAACTGGGGGATTGTTGCTGGTGTTCAGAACCGCCTGTTGGGTCAGCTGCACAGGCTCCAGTTTGTGATAACAGCAAGAAAGTTTTTTTCCAAAGCCCATTGAACTTCTCTTCAAAATTCTATGCAATAATGTACACAGCATTTTTGGGATCATTAAATGCCATGACATTTGTAAATATCAAATTCATGAAGCATAAGAATTCATCAACAGAATCAACAGTGTCATTGTTGTCCATCTTCTACTTCAGGGGTCAATTGGGTTCTTGATAACCTTGAAGTATGTSGGGATGTTCAATCTTTCTGGATCCACTCCTGGTTTTCCAAAGTATTTGCCCACTTTTGCATCACTCTCAATCATTGTCTACAAAGGTATATGCGTTTCTCCTTATCTTCAGCTGCAAGTACACTTTTCTGCTGCGTAGTATTATCATTCTTCTTCTTCACACCACCACCACCCTTCTTCATGCCACCGCCTTCATCATCCTGTGAACCTTTGCTCTTTGTAGATTCTCTCCTGAAGGCATCAATGAATGCATTCTTTTCAGATATTAAATCCTCTAAATCAATYATTTTGTCCTTCTTTTTTGTAGCTTCTTCTCTAATTTCTCTATTTGTAGATCCTGATCCTCTAGCTCATTTAAATTTGTCGCTTCATCACTGTACAAATGTGAAAGCGTGGAATTTCTTCTTTGATCTCTTGCTTTGTTGGTTCTTGGAATTGAAGATTCTTTGATATGATCTCTTTCTCCAGTTTGTTGATTCAATGGAGATCTATTGATACAACCTCTGTCTTCAGTTCTTGGATTTGGTCCTGCTTTTGTCAATTACATATGCAGCGCCCATGACCTTTTCATCTAGCTCTTTCTTGTCCTCCCAAAGGATTGCTGAAGCTGCCCCCCTCTCTAGTTGTATTGAACAAATTACTTCCTTGTTTGTCCTTTAAGGTCTACACTTGAGCATCCCTGGTCTTCAGTGTTTTGACAAGATCTGCAATCTTTTCATTCACTGAGGTCTGCACTTGAGCATCCTTTTTCTTCACTGCTTTGAGTTTTGCAATCACTTTTTTCTTTCCTCCACTGAAGTCTGTACTTGAGAATCCTTGATTTTCAGTTTTGCAATTGCTTTGTCTCTTTCCTCCACCAAAGTCTGCACTTGAGTATCCTTGATCTTCAGTTGTTTGTAAAGTTTTCCAATTGTATTGTCTCTTTTCTTTCACCAAGGTCTGCCTTTCAGCATCCTTTGTCTTTGCTTCTTTGAGTACTTTTTCATTCATCAAGATCTTTGCTGCAGCATCCTGCAATTTCTTGGGAAGCTTTACAACTGCCTGGTATTTTTCTTCCTCCAAGATCTTTGCTTTGGCTTCCTTGTTGGCCTTCAGTGCTTTGCAAAGATCTATTGCTCTGTTCTTTTCCACTGCCAAATTGCTCTCCTTTTTTGTTATTTCTGGGTTGACTTCACTGATTTTTTYYTTTTTTAATCAAGTCCATCAGCTCTTCTCAAACTTTTTCAGGTCTTGGCATTTTTTACTTTTGTTTCAGCAGCCTTGTCATTCTTCAGTTCAACAATCATTGTTGCTTCTTTTGCAGTCACTGGCAGCAATTGGTGATACACMATAATTCCCCACAAACTGGCGGATATTTTCTCTCTTTGCAACTTTTTCTTGCCTCTTCTTTCCAAAGTGGACATACTCAAGTCCTTTGGCAACAACTTGTTCTTTTGTTAGATTAATTTTGGCAGCTCTCAAGATGGCTCTTTGCTTGGTGCTGCTAGGATCTGTATCCTCATCTACTGGTACTAATGTTTCACAAGGTTTACTACAGCACTGCTGTATAATTCTGACCATTTTTCATGCAACAATTTTCTTCCTAGTAGTAGCTAGAAGGACAACAATTACAAGAAATGGCTTCTTCTGACTTGCAAAGACAGGCTTCAGCAAGGCCAGCATCAAGAGTTTCAAGCTTTCTTGGTCCTGCAGCTAGTAATGATTCTTAGCATATGACACTTCTTCTCATGATACAACAAATAGTGCTGCAACAATTTGTATATGGCACTTCTTATTGTGACATGAAGAACGGTGCTGTAACAAATTCCACTTGGATCCACAACGACAACAAGAGAGACAACATGACTTCTAATCTGCAAGAAGAGAGATTTCTAGTAGATTTTTTGCAATGGAAGAGAGAARAAGATTTGGTGTGTTTTCTACAAGGTTTCCTATGAGATTTCCTACAGGATTTCCTAAGATATTTCTTCTTGCTAGTCCTGCTGGAAAAAGGTCCTTAAGAGGGATTTCTTGTACCAGTAACATGAGAGACAAATTTGCCATGACTTCCTACAAGATTTCTTCCAAGTATCATCCATTGCATCAGTTGATATTTTTGGCAAAAAATGTGATCAGAATTGATCAAGAAATTGAGTGATTTTGTGATCAAATTTGATCACATTTTTTGTAATCAATCGTGATCACATTTTGGGAAAAGGGGTATTTGGGAATCTTCATTTATGTGTTTTTTCACTTATCAATTATCGACAGGGGTATCCGGGAATCTTTATTTTTTCAAAAAATCGAAATAAAAGTATTACGAAGTACAGTACAGGATTGATTTTTTCTAACGGTACAAGTACCGTAGCGAGCAAAAAATCCGAAACGCCGTGTTGGTCACAGTTTGTCATGGGGAGCTCCAATCGTCTTGGGACTGGGATCATTGCCCTATGGGCAGCAACGACAACTACCCTCTCGCTCACCACCCCGAACACCAGATATGGAATGGTTGCGTCGCTGCAAAGTAGTAGGAGCAGTGGGTATCTTGATCATCGCCCGTCGTCGGAACTTCTGGCGACGGACGATGCAAATCCTTGCGAAAGGGAAAAAGAATCAGAATCAATACCCGATATCCAAGAGCTTCGAGATGAAATTCGTAAGTGGTCGCGAACGAGAACGCTCGATGCACCAAGCAAAGCCACGAGTGCCTTGAAAGCTATGTTTCGATATCATGGTAGCACAGAAAAAAAAAGGTCGCAAAATGCTCCCAGTTGTGTCGATGTCATTGACTGCACACAAGTCATCAACGCCTGGAGCAAGTCAAGGCGGCGGGATTCTCCCCAACAGGCACTGACGATTTTAAAATTAATGATTGCAATTCACAAAAAGAATGGGAACGACAGGATTCGACCCAATACAATCACGTACAGTTCTGTCATTAATGCATACGCACGACGAGGAGATTTTTATGGAGCCTTGGACGTCTTCGCCATGCAGGTTAACGATTTCAAACGGAGAGGGAACGAGGAAGCCAAACCAAATGCGTATGCATTTAATTCTCTGATAAATGCTTGCGCAAAATCCAAAAGCGAGGACATGTCGAAAACTGCCGAAAAGTTATTGGCCACCATGAATGATTGGTATTTGCGAGGGGATCTCGAGGATGGCCCGGACGCATACACSTACAGTTCAATAATCAACTGCTTCAGCAAATCCAACGAAAAGAATGCTCCGAGCAAAGCCAGAAAAATTCTTGAGACTATGGTATCCGAATACGGATATGGCAACAAAGATTCCAGACGAAACACTGTTACGTATGCTGCTGTCATGAATGCCTATGCAAGGCAAGGCGATGCCATGGGAGCAACCGAAGTATTTAAGATGATGGAAAAGGACTATCAATTCGGCAACAAAGAAGCCAAACTTGATGTCCAAATATATAACATTCTTGTGGATGCCTGGTCGAAATCTAGTCAAAAAGATGCTCCAAGTCGAAGTCGTGACATCCTTAAAATTATGTTGGCCCAATACGAAGCAGGCAACAAAAATATTAGACCCGACACTGTTACCTATGCTACGGTGATGAATACTTACGCGAAACAGGGCGATATCATCGGTGCAACAGAGACTTTCGAGATGATGACTGGGGACTATCAATCAGGCAACGCAAACGCTGAACCAAATGTGAATGCCTACAGTATACTCATAGATGCCTGGTCGAAATCAAGTGAAAAAGATGCTCCAAGACGTGCTCGTGATATCCTCGACACAGTAATAGCGGAAAGTATTACTAAGAAGAGCTTACGACCCGACGCTATTGTCTATAATTCTGTATTGAATGCATATGCAACGCGAGGTTATGTCAATGGAGCAACTGAAGTGTTCGAGATGATGAAAAAGGACCATCGGACAGGCAACAAAAATGCGGAACCAAATATTCGAACGTACAACATTCTCATGGATGCATGGTCCAAGTCAACTCAAAAAGATGCTCCAATCAAATCCCGTAATATTCTCAACACCGTTGTGAATGAGAGCAAGACCAAGAAAAACATGAGCCCAGACACGATTACCTACAATTCTGCCTTGAATGCTCATGCCAATCATGGCGATTTTGAAGGGGCAGCTAAGATCTTTGAAATGATGAAGAAGGACTATAATTCAGGAAACGAAAATGCGAAACCGAACGCCATAACTTACAACATTCTCACGGATATCTTACCGCAATTCAACAATGGAAAAATTCAGAAGCAAGCCCCCGATGGTGTCAGCACCCCAGTGGCCAACGCGAAAGTGAAAAAAAGAAAGGTGTGATTATTTCATGACTCTTTTTCATATAAAGCGTGAATTACTGCTTTCAAACAAGAGGATGGTGCGAGAAAAGCGATTTAAATGCATATTTTGAACCATTCATCCGCTATGCCAATTGTACTATTCGAACCTAGAATGGTGAATATGCCTCAAAATAACCAAATTACTCAACTCGAAAGCAACATATGGTGAATCGATAGATTACTCCCAACCTTACTTGAGACGGACTATGCACAGTGTCGACAAAGTAAATTCTCTTGCGGTATTGCTGGGAGATTATCCTCAATTTTCGTTCCAGCGGAATTTTTTAACTTGGAATGCCAGTCGGGGAATCATTATTTAATACGCACCCACCATACATTCAAGTTTTGTCTGCCGAACACACGGATGGCATCGTAGTATCATATTCAAAATTTCGGTTCTCGCACCTGAGGGGCTAGGATAGATGGGGACCCTCCGAGTATGGGTTGGCAATATAGCATAAGATCCTACGATACAATGGCGCTCGACATAATCAAATCAATAACTACTTTTAATCCATCAATTGAATTCCTAACCAGCATTATAGTTTCATTTTTGTTTTTCAAAATTTGCAAGTTTTACAGAAGCGATGAGGTCCGGCTGCTGGAAGATTCTCCCGCAACAAACCCAGTCGACCAGCAATTCATAAAGTTGAACCCGCCCGTTACACCGTCCACGTTAATGACTTCTCCACACAGAAATAGACCCGGGCAGACCTTGGACTCCATGGTCTTCATGTCGATTTCTTTCAGGTCCACACCTCCTGCTGTGACGAATTCTTCCTTGAAGGTGCCCTTGCTTGTGATTTCCAGCGGACAGGCCACCAAATTTTGAGCCAGCTTTCTAACGGCCTTCTTAGACGCACTCCCCCACTTGGCATCGATAGTAAAACCACTGTGCAACACTAGGGCCTGCCAAAGTCTACGAGGAATAGAATTGTTTGGTAACGGGCATACGCTGGCCACGTTGCGCTTTGGATTCGAGAAGGTTATCTTCCATAGTTCTTCCAAGACATCTTCAGGATTTCCCCTGTCCATGCTTGCTGCATTGATATCCCAATTCACAGTGACTTGACCACGATAATTGATATCATGGAATTCCCGAGCTGCGAATGCGGATAGTCTCAGAGTGGCCGGTCCCGAGATCCCGTGGTGTGTTATCAAAATCGGACCCTCTTGGCAAATTTGTTGTGCTTTCTTTCTTTTCTTTTTCTTGCTGCCGTCGCTGCTGCCGTTCTTCTTTGGACCAGAAGGCGATTCTACCCGCAAAGTTACACKTCCCGTAGGAACAGAAAGCCCGGACAATCCGTGAAGGAATCCTTTCTCGTCGGAGGAAGAGGAAACCGCGTGCTTGCAATTTAGCGTGAAGAGAGACGGAACAGGCGACACTAGCGGGTCGTGTCCCAAGGATTTGGCCAATGCGTGACCAACCGGTGTAGACCCTGTAGCCAAAACAATCGAAGAAAACTTCTCTTTGCTTCCATCTTTGTAGTGAACCATGAAGGTAGTTGGGTGATCTTCACCACTCCGAGTCGGTGCATCGTCATCTTCGAGATTTGAATCCACAACATCAATATTTTTCACTAATTTCTTCAATCGAACATCGACACCTGATTCCCTCGCCGCCTCCATCAATGTGTCAATGATCGTTTGGGACGAATCAGAGACGGGAAACATTCGTCCGTCCTCCTCCACCTTCAGCTCTACACCGCGCAGTTCGAACCAGTCTCTGGCCATGGTCGGAGTAAATCGCTTGTGATACAGGCCGGTGAGCTCTTTCTTCCCGCGGGGATACCCGGTCAATATTGTTGAGGTTGGCTTGGAGGTGTCGTGCAACACGTTGCAGCGACCCCCGCCCGATATTTTGACCTTGGAAAGCGTCTTGCCAGTGGCTTCCAACACGACTACTTTTGTCGGCGGTTGCTTTTTCTGGCCATTGCTACTGCTGTGTAAAAACGCCGCGTGCTCTGCTGCAGCGATGGATGCGAAAATGCCCGATGCTCCACCACCAATCACGGCAATCTTCTTCGGCGACGACACCGACGACACCGACGACAGAGCATTCGTCGTTGTCAGGGCTCGTTTGGTAGCAAGGGATACTGTCACGGCAAGAACGCCCGCCAATCGCCAGGATCTTCTTTGTCGTCGATGCTGTCTCGTGGAAACACTTCTCGAAGCTATTCTTGCCATCATATTGTTGTTGTTTCGATCACTGCTCCGTCTTGTCGACAAGTTTCGAAAAGAGAAAAAAAAATGAAGGAATGGTAGAGGTGTGTACTGTTCACCCGGACTACTGGTACTACCRGTACGACTCGTAATCGTAGTCGAGAAAAAAATACCGTTTGTACGTAGTTCGTACAGGGTGTTCGTATTGTTCGGAAGGAAGGCAGTCAGTACTATGATAGCATAGTGGTACTGTACTGTAGGGAAGTACCGGTAGGACGTAGGACGTACCGGTACCGGTAGGACGGCTTCATTGGGAAAGAAAAAAACGAAGACATTCAAAATTCATGCCAAACAAACAAAAACCTCTTGAAAACATACGAACCGACTCTTTGAACCTTCGAAAGTGAAGCGGTCAGAGCAATCTATCAACCATCRCGAGCTACAGCCCATTGTATACAAAATACGATCAAGAGGACTATTCCAATTCCAAAAGAGATCCTTTTCCAACCGCCCAACCATTCGATAAACCACCTTTTCCGTCATGCAACGGCGAGGAGCACAAAGGTCATCCGGCACGAGAAATGCGTCGTACTCGTCATCATCCGTCGATGCCAACGACAAGAAGAAGCGCAGGAAAATTTCTTCCTCTGTTTTTTACGCTGTGGGACTCTTCGTGATTTTGGTTGTCTGTTTACCTCTTGTTCTCACCCCGTCTCAAAAGAAAGAATTGTCAGAAGTGGAACAAGCTATTTGGCGGCAATATCAGCAGCAAACGACTGGAAGTCAAGTAGAACAGCAATCAATAAGCAACAACAAGGAAGACGACGACGATGATGWTGAAGAAGGAGACAACAAAGCGGTAGACGGTGAGGGAAAACCATTGGAGGAGCAACACGACGACAAAGAAGATACCTCCGCGAACAATGCCGATGCCAATGGTGCCCCCCCGAACGCGGCTACCGCTCGCATGGAAGCCCAGTCGAGCCGGTGGGTAGACGGAGAAAAGGCATTAAAAAAGAAACTGATGGTCTTGTACGAACAGCAGATGAAGGGGAAATATCTCGGGGTGCCGGTCGTAACGCGGTATTTGGGCGAGGACATTCCTGCTTATATTGGGACACCCGACAGCCCCATGGCAGAGGACGAATGGAAGAAATTGGTGGAAGCCAAGTACGAAGAAATGAGACTAGAAGAAGAAGAATGGAGGAAGAAAATGGAAGCGCTAATCGCAACTCGAGAACGAGATATGGGTATAACTACTGCCTGAGCATTGCGAATATAAGATAATTGTACCGTATTTTTAGGCTTTCCTTTTTCCTACYAGGATTTTGAATCGACAAACAACCACTCGATAGAAGAAATTTTTTCATACATTTCGGAATGACGAAACAACTTTTCGCCCACGAGTATAGTCAGAGAACATGTGGACCACMACGAATCTGCCAGTTTAGAAAAATAGATATTATTGGTTTGTGTCGTATAATTTTGCGACTTTCTCTGCTACATGAGATGGAACTAATTCGGACAGCATTGCCTCTTTGTTCTTCTTCTGCTCTGCAGTAGTTTGTTGCTGCTGTTCCTTACCACCTGTGCTGCAAATCGTTCGAACAAGCGTCGAAGACACGTGGTTGTATGTTGGGTCGCCTTCGATATACACGGTTGGAATGGGAATGAAGAGCGGCCCATAGAGCACCGGACCCCAGGTATTCAGAATTTGCAGCATTCGCTCGTCGCGCCCATCTTTTTCCCAGCTCCGGATGCCGCGAAAAAAGAGCGTTGCGCCAATACGTTTCGCATACCGCCAAATGTATCCATCCACCACTAACGATCGAAATAGRAGCACCGAATGATGTCAGTTTGCAAACGACAAAGAGACGAAGAAACAATCATATGRCAATACAAGTAAACCGTACACGGCAGTTGACGGAGTTGAAGTTGATGCAGAGACGAAAACAACGAGTTGCAGACGGTAGACGCTCACCGGGCGTCGGTTCCCGAGCAAGCGAGCAAAGAAATAAACAGATACGCAGTCTATTATATCTATGGGGACCAAGGCACGWCTTACCCACAACCTCCACGTTGTCACCGGYCGATGACGATTTCTTCAACATTTCTCGCAGAAGGTCAGCTCTTTGTTCCGGCGACACGAGGTATTTCTTGCTCGGATTGAAGCCAACCACCGCAATCACTTTTGAGTATCTTCTAGAGAGATRCTCGAGCATTCTGAGGTGACCATAATGCGGTGGATTGTAGGATGCGGCAAATACAACCGTTCGCTGTTGGTCCATTGTACCCGATGCTCCGTGCACCGCTTCTTCGTTCCAGGGATAGGTGATGATTCTGGGCCAAAAGATGCGATATACGTGGGGAGCGAGAATCACCGCAGCGATTGCAACTCCTGCACTTGCGCCAATTGACACCCATTCCAAAACGTGTTCTTCCATTTTGATTCTGGCTCGCTCCTGTTCGCCCCAGGAGCTCTACTGTTATCTACAACAGGACGGGAGGCCAAGGCTTCTGTTTCGACGATTTTCGTATCTGTAGAGCAATTACGGTACTTAGCCTCCGATTCTAGATCCGTCTTTACTTTCCCGCTCAAAAAGTCAAGACTGCCTCCGTCAGTCACGTTCCACCATATGGTAAGGTACATATGCACCCTAAGAGCATACGACTAGATGATTGTTTCAGCCAACCCTAACCTTGTTCTATACTGTTTATGGACCTTTTGCACGAAGTCTTTTTTGAGATTTGAGAATAGGGACTTTCGAAGATGCAACTCGTAACGCGACGGCGACGGAGCTTATGAGGAAGAAATATTAGTACGAACCCAACGGTACGATACGACTCTCCCAAGTACTACTACTAATAAATGACTGTTGGACTATTTTCTCGGCGAAGTTAACTCTGGTCGGGAATTCGTACGGCACGAGTGGTCGGTAGTACGAGTAGTACGAGTAGTAGGAGAACTCGTATCAGCAATCCCAAAATCCCAAAAAGACTCAAGGAAACCTTTCTGAGGAGGAAATCTTTCGGTTTCTACTGAAATCTATTTTTTTCTCAGATCRCTCACTTTGCAAAATTTCCTACAATACCGTACAAACGAATTAAGACGTGAAAGATGACGAAGAAGGTAARTAGAACGAAGCGAGAGCACACACAAATACTTCAATGTTGACTTCTTTAATAGACTTGTCGTTTTTCAATAGTCCGTTGAATCTTCGTCTGGAAGAACGTTTTGTTTCGATGTGTCACAGAACACCAACAGATAATTGCGCTGACGCTGTTCACACCATTGCTTCATTGCTTTCGAACCACAATTCTTGCTTGGTGTTGCTACCTCCCTTTGATCCTTTTGTAGGTTTTGTTTCTCATTACATCGGCTCCTTCTTTTGGGAAATCGACAAAATTTCCAACAGGAGTGTGGTTGGAAGAACTAGCGGCACCGTACAAGATTTTCAAGGAMGCAGGATACGACATCACCTTTTCYAGCCCTACGGGGGGTCCTATTCCAATCGATGCCAATTCCTTGAGGGGAGACTTTTTCACAGATGTAGCAAAGACATTTTTGCACGACGCCGATGCCATGGATATGTTCGGTCACAGCAAAATGATTACCGACGTGGATACGGGCGATTACGATTGTCTCTACATCCCCGGAGGCCACGGTTGCTGCGATGATTTCGTMGGCAATGCCGGGGTGAAGGACGCCATCGAATCCGCATACGGWGCCAAGAAAATTGTTGCGGTCGTTTGCCACGGTCCGATCGCCCTCGCCGAATGCGTCAAGCCGGGTACCACCACTCCCCTGGTGGAAGGCCTTTGCGTGACCGGATTTAGCGACGCGGAAGAAGCGGCTGTTGGTCAAACGGACAACGTTCCATACCTCATCGAAACACGCTTTAAAGAACAGGGTGCCAAGTACGAAAAAGCGGAGTCCGACTGGGCATCCCATGTCTGTGTCGATGGCAATTTGGTCACGGGGCAAAATCCTGCATCGTCTACCGCGGCGGCGCAAAAGGTGGTGGAATTGATGTCATAGGTTGCTGGTTGCTGTGTGGCATTGATATTCACAATCGCTTCGGAACTCTTGTGGTTCGAATTCGTAGGTGTGCAATATCATCCTATACGGYTGTCCTGTCGGAACTAGAAGTAAACGGTAAAGAATCATCAATTTAATACGTGCATGCATTTTTATCTATTGAAATAAAACTACTTTTCAGAGTTTTTGATGCATTGATGTGGATTCATTCAGCCTGTCGAGAGATTGTTCTCTACCCAGATTAGTGTGGCGAGGAGTCAAATAAATAATTGAATCCACAAGCCTTCGGCATAAAACCATTGACAAAAATCATTTGAAAGTGACGGTGTGGACAGGACCTAAAATCTTCGGCCCTATTCCAATTTTCCTTTCAAGGTGGTWAACAACCCATCTACATGTAATAGATCTCCGCCACACCCACAAACRCAAATGCTTAAATGCATTAGTTTTCGACCAAAAGAGGATTTTCTGCATCATACTAACAGGTGCGAAAAACAACTACTAATATACGATACTTRAACCAAGTTCAATCGATATGGGATGGAAAGAAAGCCATCGATGAAAAGAAGACTGAGTCGATACCGAGTACGAGCATCAGCATCAGCACAAAGTAGCAGATTATGTATCATTATTTGCTTTGAGGATTTTCCTGGCCAGTCCCTAGTGTTGCATTGGTGAAACACCCGCACCAGATATCATCTGTCTCAACCAAGGTTGTTTGATTGGGTGACGAAAGTAGTGCATATCATTACCWCTTGTTTGGAAAAGTTTGTGAGTTCTGACAATCTTGGTTGCTAGCTAGCAATCTCTGTAGCTGACGCACTCACAAACCAATGGTATGAAACACACAGACATACATTCTTCGATCCTCTCTAAAGCTGGCTCGCAAGCTTTTCTTCAACGGATAGATCCTCGCCTTCACTTTCGTCACTGCTTTCTTCGGTACCTGGTGCTGCTTCGATGTCTCCAGAAAGGTAAAGCCAAGCTCCAGAATTCTGCGCCTTTTCGAATGCCGATGTTTCCATAAAGGATGTTTTTTCACCCGTTTCTCTCAACACCATTTCGGCAATAAATTTCACACTAGCAGTTTCAACTTCAGTGTCTTCGTCGTTAGTGTYGTCGTAGTGTTCTTCTACTATGACACATTTTTCTAGGTCGAAATTGTCGTACATGTTCAGCCTAAATGTAAATACGGAAAAGGGAAGGAACAAATGCTACATGAATCAGACTGTTTCCACCAGAAATTGTTTGCGTTGACTTCATCGCAGATCATGGGCAATAATGCGGTATCGGTRGCAAGGATGAAGTTTCGTTTGAACTCATTCGTGGATCCAACCGTTCGTCGATAACTATCGTTTCGTTTCATGTCACTCACTTGATGTCTTCCTTCCACTTTCTCAAATCGGGATTGAAGGCTTTGTTGTTCGGATGCGTGGACATCATCAAGAATTCGGGTAGCTTTCTAGCGTAAGCCGAGTATCTTGCCCGAACGATTTGTTCGGCCGTTGCTTTTCTAAAATTTTGAACGTTCTTATGCACCTTGGAACAACAATTCGAGTAGGTTTCCCCCGATCCGCACGGACATTGCTCCATTGCCGCCCCACCGAAGCCCCCAAACGAAACCCCTCCGCTTTTCTTGTTGTTTGCRCTTCCTTTTTTCTTTTTCTTTTTCGCGGCGAAGAGGGCACTGTCACCGTTAGCAGTTGTGATCGTTTCGGAGAGAAAATGGGAAACGGCAGGGGGAGACGATGTGAAACCCTGCACCTCAACAAACAGTCTATCGTTTGTCAGCATCATCGCTACGAGTATGGGTAGCCAAATTTTCCACGAAATAATGGTTCCTGGCATGGTTATATTTTTCTTTTTGGATCGCACTATGGGTATTGCTCGTCTTTGATTGTTAGATTTATTCGTTTCGGCATYGACGTCGCGATTTCGAAATTCGTTTGAGTGGCGCGTTGTCGTAGTTTGAAGGAGCCATCAAAATCGCCCAACATCAACAACAATTGAAGGCGGGGGTTGACGATTGCTTTGTGTGGGTCGGTGGGTGACGGGGATTTCTTACGGATACATACGTAGTACTTGTTACGGTACCGTACAGTAGGAGATGGGATTCTCACAGAATTTACGTTAGGAGTCCTACAACGTACAACGTACAGTATTGAAGTAGTAGTACTTGTACTGTACGGGATTACGTACGTACTCGTATTCCCAACTCGTGATTCATACTAATTTACTATTACTGTACTTCGTATTCAAACGTGCGAAAATATGATGATAAACTACTCACCGTACGTACGTACCGTAATATAATACAGAAATATACTACGGTGTACAGTACAGTACGTACCATACGTACGGTATGGTACTTCGGAGTGAAAAATTAATGTACATAAGGTTTAAGACTACGATGAATACTCTCATATCATACGCACATACTTGTTCTTTACGGGGTACTGGATCTATTTTTTTGAAAATTTAAACTGGCATCTCCAAGAAGGGATTGCAAGCAATCTGCRAACAACAATGACGATTTTTAGGAATTTACCGCCAAAACCCACACACGAAAACATTTTCATTGCCCCTTCAGTTTTTTACACAACAACTTTCACAAACTGCCGCCAGTGTTCTGCGTTTTGCAATTTGCAATACAGTAGACTATCAAAAGTTTTCAACTGCAATAGAAAAGAAAACAAAGGCAAACATGAGCACCACGGATGGAACTTGCTCTGCCGCGGCGTTGGCAGAAGCCGTCTCTGACATTGCAACTCCCTTATGGAAGGTTGTGATCTTGTCGATCTTTGCCTTCCCCACCGCCTTTTGGGTCGTCATGTATTTGATTCCCCAGGTATATATGGCCTTTCGYCCCGTTCCCGATCTAAAGAAACGATACGATGCGACCTGGTCCCTAGTGACGGGTGGAGGATCTGGAATCGGCAAGGCTCTTGCCTTCAAATTGGCGCGGCAGGGTCTCAACGTCGTGGTAGTTTCTCTCGACGACGACATTCTCAAGGCAACGATGAAACAGCTCAAGGAGACCTTTCCGAAACTTGAGTTTCGCTCGGTTGGTGTTTCGTTTTCTCCGGGAATCGATTACCTAAAAAAAATTGAGGAGGCCACCAAGGACATTGAAATTCCGATTGTCTTCAACAACGCTGGGTTTCTCGTGACTGGATTCTTCGACCAAGCTCCGCTCGGCAAGCTCTTGGCCAACATGGAATGTACGTGGCGCGCTGGTGGATTTTTGTCCGATAAACACCGTTTGTATATTTCTCTGCCTTTGTGCGAAGAAACCAAAAAGATACAAGTTCGAACTCTTCTCTTTCCAATCTAATTCTTTCGTTTTCGTATGTTCCTCAAAAAGGCAACGCAACGGCCGCAGTCAATATTTCCCACCATTTCTCATCAAAACTAGTCAGTGCAAAAAAGAAGGGTTGCATTGTGTTCACTTCCAGTGTCGCTGGATTTATTCCAACACCTTTCTCGGGTATGTACGGAGCCACCAAGGTACGTCCCACACGGCAGTCGGTACTATTGCTACACCTCTGCGAATAGCGATGGTGGAAGGCATTGTGTCACCATCGTTTATTCGTGTATTTTGGAGTGTGTGTGCGTTTGGATTTGTGTGGTTGCTTACAACTTTTGCGTCCGCACGTTCGACCTTTCCTTTTCCGCTTGCGTTCAAGGCATTTGTGAGTCAATTGGCTTGCAGTTTGCACATCGAATTGCAATCCCTTGGCATCGACGTCTGTGCCGTGCACCCATCCCCGGTAGCCAGCAACTTTTACAACGATCTCGACCACAAGATCGATATCTTGGAGAGTGCCTGCAAGCAGGCTGTACCGCCCGAGGATCTGCCCGACGACATCTTTCGCAGCATCGGGTGCTGTGCGCTCCGAGATCTGGGAGCCATGGCGTGGAGTTCTCGAATGGGAACCTTTTTCCTTCCATACAACTTTTTCACGGAGATGTTTGCTGCAGCAGCTCCCTTTTTACCCGACTGGAAGACTCATAACAAGACGCGTAGTTAAGATCTACTACTAATTTCTAAGTATGCATACATTATACCTGCGTTTTTTGTTGATTTCCTCTTTAATGCAGGTAAACGATTCTAGTACCTAATCCTTTTGCGATGTTCATTTCTTTCTTGGTTCAGTGTCGTGATATGCCGAAAATATTCGATCCATAGTATCCGGCCACAATCCACCCCAACGACTCTTTCTAGCCGCGCCATAGATTCCTGGCGCGGCACTGCCGGACAGTGCTTTTGTCACCCTGCTTCGAATTATCCTGCCAGGAGCGGCGCAGTAATCGATGTAGACGTGGCCTTTCTTCTTGATGGGCGCCCGAATGATTCTCCCCATGGATTGCCGCTTGGCTTCGCCCTGCAGCAATTCGAGTCCGAGGTCATCGTTGTCGGAGTCGATGTATCGCGAACTCAATGCCCGTGCCTCTTCGAACGTGCGATGGGCCAGGTCGTCTGCTTCGAACGATGCGGCATCCAGAGCATCGGTAAGCAACTTCGTTACATTGTCGTCGCGGAACGGATCCCCCTCTGTAGAAGCATCGATCCTTTCGTCGTTGGCACCATTTTCTGGTTGGCGAAATCTTTGTTTTTGAGCAACAAGATAAGAAAACTTTTCTCCTTTCCGCCTGGAGTCGCCGGACACGGAATGGACAAAACTGCAAAAGGATGAATTGAAGGCCTCCGTCTCGGACATTTTGAGACTATCGGGAGAGTCTACATCTATGTGATCTTGATCGTAATCACTAGCGTCAAAATCACCATCGTAATCATCGCCACTCTCGTAGCCGTCGTTTTCTGTCGTGCGTTTCGACAATTCCTCGTTGTCAAAATCCTGTGGCAAGTCATGGCCTAGTTTTCCAATGGGTTTCTTGTGGGCTCCAAAAAAATTCTTTTTGTGGCGCTCCATCGGACAAGTCCCATTGTGTGTGCAAGGTGCGATGATGTGACACCGGTCTTCCCATTCAAAATCTGAATCGTGGGGCGGACAGCAGTCCAGCAACATGTTTCGAACGGCACGGGTAGAGTTGAAGCCGTCCGGTGTTCCTGGTTCGATCATGACAAAGACGCCATTCGGTTTGAGTTTTTCAAAGGCCATCGCTGCGGCTGCCAAACACGATGCAACGTCGGGAAGGTCCGATGCAGTATAGACAAAAAGGGCCAGATCAAAGGATCCCGCCGCCGACGACGACGACGATGAATCGTCCGAGGACGGTGACAAGCTGTTGCTAAAGGTGATTCGAGGAGTCAATGGTGGCAGACTTTGCGAGTCAGAAGAWYTCGTTCTATTGRAATGCCCGCGTGACATTCCTTCGATCAGTTTCATCGAGCATTCTCGCATGGGTTGGGAAGGATCGATCCCATGGATCCACTCGACTCCCGAAAAACCGTCGTTTTCGCTGCCCCTGAACAGATCCATCGCTGCTGCAGATGCACTTCCACATCCAATACCAAAATCGAGAATCCGTTTTGGATTCCAGTTGAAAGAATAAATAGCGTCGGACTCGTTGCTATCTTTGCCACAACTTCCGCTGTTTGCGACATGCGTCAGTTTCCCTCCCAGCAAGCTCCGGCATTCTGCTAGGACTCGTTTGGTAATGGCATAATTTGGTGTCAGTCGATGCTTCAGGGTGCTCAGTGTCTCATCGTATCCATAATATACCGGGCTGACAGATAAGGGCGCAGACGACTGATTGCGATTGCTGCTGTAATAGCTAGCGTCGTCGTCTACATCATCGACGCCGGGATCCTCGTCGTCGCTGAGCTGTTGTTCTTGCTGTTGTTGCTGCTGCCTTTGCTTGAAGTGCCGTTTCCCGTTCACCATGATCCGTCGTTCCTTCTCCCGAAGATCTGCTAGATCGGATTGGATCGACAGGACCTTGCGGTGAGCCCGACGGAGCTGCTTGGAGGTCCGGTCGCCATCATCGAGAATGCGGTGCATCGCATCGACAAGGTGCTCGGGCGGATCTTTCCGCGGATCCGTTGCTCGCCACGAGGCTCTCGCCGGTGCCTCCAACAGCAACTTCCATGGTTGCAGCGAATACAAGTCTTCGTCGGGGATACTTTCTTCGTTGCTGTCATTCCCGTAGTCGAAACTAGCACTATCTGTGAAACCGTGGTCGCCAGTTTCGTCTGCGAATGCACCAGTGGTATCATTCCTCCCGGTRCTTTTTCTTGCCACGCTGCTGAACTGCCTTTTTCGATGGCTCTTCAACAGCAAGCCGACGCAATCCGGTCGACATCTGAGATGCGAGCTACCAAAGCCCTTGGTTTCGAAACGGTCCTCGACTCCTTGGAAATATCGTAGTTTGGAATAGTATAGCGTGCGGCTTCTAGCGATTGGGAGTTGGAATTCGTTGTCGGGAGCCAGCGAGGAACAGTGCCGAAGGAACACAACAGCACCCGGTTCAACACTCCACAAATTCTTCCCGTGGCTTCTTGTGTGAAAAACTATCGCATTGAAGCGCTGACCGAGAAGCAGAGCCATGCTAAATGCACACTATGCGTTTGGTTTCATTCAGACGCAAGCAAAGGGAAATCAATCGATCAATTCGCTTGTCGATCTTGTGTTGCCGTGGGCTACCACTGCGTACGCAGTTTAGTTATTTTCAACAATTCCGAATGCGAACGCTCCGCATTCAATAATCTAAGGTGCCAAGAGGCCGTGATGTACAATATAGCTAGCTACCTTCGTTCCTTTCCGACCATCGTGTGCAGTACGGTATCAGGTATCGGGATGATGGTTTTTCTGATYGATTTTTTATGGTTCTTGTGTTGGAGTGAGATTTTTTTCGGGGGTGTTTCTTGGTTCTCCGCGGAGATAAGTTAGGCTCTTTTACTGCAATCAAAAGTAACGGTGGTTGGTATGCACCTATGTATCCTATGATATATTCGTAGGATAGAACCGTTAGTTTTTTGAAAAAATGGAATCGTACGAACATAGCAGCRACCGCCACAATACAAGTTAAGCTATTGAAAAATGCGATGGGCAATAGTAAAACTGTAAACCGCAAGACAAACGAAAACTTTCAACGTCCAGAAACACCTCTTGGTTCGTGCAGCCAAACATGCAGTCCCGTGAGAACCGCCAAATCCACCCGGGATTTTGGGTAATTTTGAAAATTCAGTTAGGGATAAATGTGGAAAGGTTTGAAAAAATGCCGTACAAGTACTAGAAATACCAATTATAWTTGTTATCTGTAGAAAGGGCTATATCAACAAAAGTAGCAGAAAACAAGCAATTGCATTGGCAAGACTGAGTGTCTACAAACGGCGGTGCTTTTTCGCCAAACGGTTTTGTTTTGGAGCAGAACGAAKCCCATCAGTGTACCGTACGTACGCTACGGTACGTACTTGCAACAGGCCTTTTCTTCCGCCGGAAACTCCTTTTCTCGCCGGAATCGTTTTGAAAAGGAAACCCGGTGTGATGTTCACCTTTTTGTTTCGATCGACGAGACATCGCCGGGATTTTCTTTCGACATCTCCAACCAGTAGCGCCCGGACGGTGCTTTTCCTCTCGCATTTCTTCTCATAACAAATGATTTCTCCGTTCTACAAAGCCAAGCAGTGATACGACAGCTATCATTGATTTTTTCACACACCACAATACAGTATAGTTTTGGAGTACTACATAACTTTATTCAGCAGCGGTTGCCGATAAATCGTTGCTCCAAAGCAAGACCAGAAAGCTACAACAGAAGAATACAAAACATACCGATGGCGATGGCGACTCGTGCAATTCCCTCGTTTCAAACCAAGAGCAGACGAAACCTCTTTGCAAATGAGGGCCTCGACAACGAAGAGCCTCTCGAGGTGAAAGACTCTAACGAACCCACCATTGGCAGTGAATTTCCCGAGGAAGAAGACCCAGCAGTGAACGAGAACGAGAACGATGACAAGGTGAACGATACAGTTGTTCTCTCTTCCGAGAACGACGGCACAAATACTTGCGGCCAGGCACTGACACTGAAGATCAAAACGTCCCCGTCGAAATCCATCAGCTCCAAAACGTCACCCAGAAAAAAGAAGACTCCCAGTCCACGCAGTCCCAGTGGGAGTATTTTTTCGTGGCTGTTTGGTGGTTTTTCCGGAGGCAGCAAGAAACGACGACCGCCGATGAAGGCAAAGGGGATATATTACGACAGCACGACCTGCGATGTCAGAAAAGAGAGCKAYCGCACTCTTGCGATTGGGGAAAACGGGGAAGCCGAATACGTTCCAGACTGGATTGCRAGCAATCTAGAAGGACACCAGCGCAACGTTCCCGTTCTCGTCCGACGACCGGAATACGATTGCTACAACGAGGTAGACGACAAGAAGCTTCTTAAGAAGGTCATGATCAAGGCCAGGAAGCTCCCGCAGGAACCCGGAAAGTATGCCAGCAACCACATCATGGTCAACGCGGCACGAACCATCCGGAACGTCCCACCCCTGCGTAGAGAGCGATATATGGATCAGATTGCGAGGGAGCAGGCCAAGATGATGGCGGAGGAGCGAAACCTCTTTCACATCGAGACACCGAGAGACCTCGAGCGGCGACTGAAAGAAATGGACATGGATTCCAACGAGCTTCCCGTATTTACGCGCATGGGAATCAACATTGGAAAAGGAAAGACCATTGCAGAGATCCACAGGTTTATGATGGCGGCCCTGGCGGAGCGAAACAACATACAAGACAAGAGATTYTCGCGAATGGGAATGGGGACCCACCACGACAAGTACGGCGTGCTCTATATGTGCCAGATTTATGGAGGATAATCAGAACCGTTGAGAGCAGAAGGTTCCTAGCTGCGAGCTACGATTTTATACAAAAGCTGGTGAAACTTCTCTGTCGCCAAATGTCTCTCTCCCTCTCTTATTTGCCAATGTGTAGAAGTACTTGTAGAACCTATTTAAAGCAACAAATGCTAAAATTGCAGCTTTTTTCTCGATTGGTTCTTCCCACTAGTCAGTATAGCGCCTTTCTTAGAAACGCTTGCTTTTTTGGGTGGCATAATGTGTTAGAGGAACAGTCACCGAGACGGAAATGCCCTGCGATGGGCCGAAGGCCGGCAAGAAGCGMACACACGGGCCACCCCATCGATCCCTTCCTCGAACCCGCCCTTCCCGTTTGTACCTCGGGTGGCTTGCCGAAAGCGACACACCCTGTGGTAGACAATGCTAGCAATCTTCACTAACTCATCATTCCTAAGTAGTCTTATGTAATAAAAAGTATTGTACACTAACAACATTGTACTTCACACATTTGTTCGTCTCGCCACCCGCCGACCGCTGGAACGACTCGGAACGGTTCGGTTCGGCTTGGTTCCATTCGATGCGGTGTGCTCTGCCTTCCTTTCTGGGAGCGCAAACCCGATCCGATCCGATCCGGTCCGGTCCGGTCCGGTCCAGTTCCATTCGTGCCGTTCCAAAGAATGCATCCGTGAGAGTCCGCGTTGCCTCGCCACGAAAGGATAGCCGCGGAGGTGCGAAACCAACCCCGCCTCACCCTCTTTTTTTGGTGCGCGTCGAAGGCATCCCGTGGGCCAAAAGGCCCGTCTTCGGAAACGCATCCATGTCACAGAGATGTATGTTACGATCGATCTGTCCGGGGAGGCAGACCGGCGGAGGGAATCCCGCCCACCCACCGCTCAGCTGCGCTGTTCCCCGGCAGGGGCGGGCGTCGGCAGCGGTGCCACCGAGACCGGCGCCGCCGGAACCCCTCCGGCCCCGGGGGCCTCCTGCAGGCCCGCCGGAACCGTTGCGGTTGCGGAGGACGGTGCCCGCCCCGCTGGGAGAATGGCCACGGGCGCGTTTGCGCTCGTGCTCGAGCCCGCCTTGGGGTCCGGGGTTCCCCCCCCCGTGGGCCAGCCCGCCACGGGCGGCTGGCCCGCCGGCCCCTGGATCCGCGCCACCAGGTGCTGGGGGGCGCAGGCCGCCGCCGCGGCCTTCTGCATGGCCAGGGCCGTCATGGTGTCGTTGTAGGCCTGGGTGGTCGACTGACCGGTCGGGGGGGGCGCCTGCGCCGCGAGGGAGCCGAGGCCGGGGGAGATCCCCTGCATGCCCCGGACGGCCACCTCCATGGCCGCAGCCGCGGCTTGCTGGAAGCTGGCCATGGCCTGCATCGTGGCCCCCGGTTGCATGACGGGAAAGGCGGCAAAGGGAGCGGTGGGGGGCACCGGGGCATTTGCGCCCGTTGCGGAAGCGGCCACCGGCGCGTGGTGGCGCCGGACCGGGGCCTGCGCCATCCGGGCCGCTGCCCCCGCGGTGGGTGCGGCGGAATGGTGCTTTGCGGCGGCCGCCGCCGCCGCTGCGTACGAGGGTTCGGAAGCCGGTGCTGCGGCTGCGTTCGCGGAGGGCGGTGGTTCCATGGTTGGTTGTGTGTGCTGCGGCTGTGCCTGCAGTGGGTGTGGTTGCTGCTGGTTCGTGGCGGTGGGAGTTGCACCGGTGCCGGTGGCGTTCGCATTTGCACTCGCAATCGCACTGGCGGCAGGGTTCGTGTTGGTGCTCGTGTTGGTGTTCCTCCGCGCCTCCGCGCTTGCGGGTTCCACGACGGGGTTCGAAACGGTGGTGGCGACGCCGGGAGTCGCGTTCGCATTCGCGCTGGACGCCACCGCGGCGGCGGCCGCGGCGCTGCTCTCAATGACGGAGGCCTGGGCCTGGGCCTGCATGAGCAGGCGTGTCAGCTCGTCGTTCTGGTGCTTGAGGGCCCCGTTGGCCCTCGAGAAGAAGATGACGCTCTTCTGGAGGTCCTCGATCATCACCTTCTTTCGCCGGCGGGATTCGCGGGCCGCCTTGCGGTTCTGCTCGAGCCTCGTCTCGCGGGCCTTTTTCTGCGAGGCGGACAGGGAGGGCCGGGGGGCCGGCTCCGGTTTCGCGGCCTTGGCCGGGGGGAGGCCGGTGCCGGCAGAGTTGCTCTTGTCTTCCTCGTCGGGTTTCTTGCGTTTCCCGAGAGGGGGTTGCGACGCGTTCGAACCGTTGCGGTCCGGTGCCGCGGCTCCCAGCGGAGATCCGGCGTCCTGTATTATCAGCGGGGTCGTCATTCTGCGGTTGGTGGGTGGCGAACTCTTGTTCTTTAGAATGTTCTCGTTCTCTGTGCGCCGTGATGGGAGGAATGCAATGCAATGGAACGGGATGCAACGTGCTCTATCGAGCGCTTGGTTTTTCTGGCCGAGCTCTGCCTCGATCACGGTGGCGCCGGCTGAGAAGGAAATCAGAAACTTCGATTCCGCACTCGGTGTGCAGCGAGAAAGACTATGGCCGTTGTGCAAGGACGATGCGAATGCAAAGGTTTCGCACTGTGGATACAAATGGAAGCGTCGTGTCGTGTCGTACKAATACGAGTACTGTGCCTGTTGTTGCTCCCTGTTGAAGAGCAATGGATGGGATTTTGGGTTCTATCGGAATGATTTCTTCGGTTCCCACACTACGTACATAGAATCCGTCACGATCGGAGTCTTCGGGGCAATCCTCCTAGTATGGGATGCCACTGATTCACAAAAGCAGTAGGTTCGGTAGGCAAAGCTCGGTCGAGCGCAAAGAAGAAGGGAGAGGGAAGTGTTGCGGAACGAACCGTCAGGCCTCTCAGTCACGAAAAGTGCGTGTCGTGACGTAACGAGAGGGGGTTGTTTTGTTCTTCTGTGCCGGTTCCGGCCATTCGATTGGGTTGTTTCGAAGGGGTTGCGTGGCACATGTCCCAATCACCACCCACGGAGCGAACATCCCCTCAGAAGGACGGAATTAAAATTGCGGTATGCTAGGTTACAGTAGASTCTTTACGCACTGTAAGTACCCTACGTACTGTATTGGGAATCTCGAACGGATACTCGAATCCCCGCATTCAATACCAGAGAGGGAGTTTCGTATACCAAAGTACGAGTACGAGTAGTACTCGTATAAGTGTACTGCTTAGCTTAGGAGAAGGGACCGGGAAGTACCAAACGGCACAAAACGGTTGGTGACGGAACCGTGGAACCGAGCTCGACCGAACAAGAAAGAGCAAGAGAGAACACTGGATGACGTGAAAAAAGCAACCCTGTGATGGAAATTGTTTCTACGGTACCAGGGACGTTGGGAAACGACTCATAACCAGATACTTTGAGCTACTGGTGGATGTACGGCGCAGCTACTGAGTCACGTGCCTACTCATAACTGGATACTTTAAGCTACTGGACCTATGGCCCAGCTACTGAGTCAAGTGCCTGATGATATATAGGCCGACCTGCGGGGGAGTTGTATCGTACAATTAGCTTTTAAGCGACCTTTAAGTAGCTCAAAAGTAGCTTTAAAGCTACTTAGTAGTCGCTTTAAAGCTACTTAAAAGAAGCTACTTTTAAGTAGCTTTAAAGCTACTTTTAAGCTACTTTAAAGTAGCTTAAAAGCTACTTTAAAGTAGCTTTTCGGTAGCCGTTGGATTACAAATTATAATATATATATATATATATTCATTACCAAATAAGAATATTGAAAATATACATATATAATCTATTCTTTAGTACAAGCGCCGTAGAAAACACCAAATCAAGGTCTGGTTTTATCTTCACACGCAAACACCGTGTTAAAATTAGCTTTCGGCCTAAAATCAGATAGGAAGAAAACTGGAGACCAAAATACTGATTTACGGAGCTTCCTGGTACAAAACGCTCGTAGAACTCCTGTAGAAAATTCAAAATCAAGGGGGTATAATTTGGGCAAAATCAGTTGGTTTTTATCTTTGCACACAAACGCCGTGTTAAAATTAGCTTTCGGCCTAAAATAAGATCGGAAGCACACCTACGTACTATTCTAACACTCCGAAAAGTACGCCACTACTGAGACCCCCAGAACAGCAACTGATCCACAAGTAGTGGGAACAGCAGTATTCCTTGAGTAGTGTAAATAGTGATGCAGTGACATCTTTCCTTGCCAGAGAGCATCTGCACTGTGTC
>CAACVS010000150.1:0-23151 GCA_900660405.1 Pseudo-nitzschia multistriata
AAGCTCATGAATTGGTCAAGAATAGAGGAAGACGGAGGCGGTGATTCTTTTCGGATTCTTTTCCTCTTGAGAGATGCAGACAACGTAGTTGCCGTGCTGAAGGTGTCTGTATCGCAGATATCACGGTCCCTTTCGGACATGATCGGGGGTATGAAGATGAGGCGATCGACGAAATCATCGTCTTTTTCTGCTCGGAAGGGAGGCATTATTTTACACTTTTCACCGAAGTTCGATGTGTCGCGAAAGATGAAAACAAGTCGAAATTCGGGATACCAATGTTACAAATACTGGATTGTGAACATGGAGTAGAGAGCCAGGGGAGGGAGAATATAATTTTTTGTTCTTTTGATGGCTGTCATGACATCATGTTGCCGCAAAAGATCCTTCACAAATCACCGGTTTTTTTCGAAGTTTAGATTCTTAATCACGAGAAAATTTCGACCGTCGAAATTTTTATTTTTGATCGCGAGTGCGATCATAAATTGGCTCCCAGACCTGTTTCCAACAGACTCAATCTTCAGTTGGGACAAGAAGCGCGACCAGACTTGAAGTCCCAGGTTGGATTTGGAGCACGTTCTCGTTARGTGACCTGCGGCAAGATCGGTTTTATCTTAGTTTTACTACYTAGGRGAGTCCCGGGAAGTTGGCTTGGAATGCAATTAGTTTTTTGTTTTCTTTGAGGGGAAGAGAAATCATTTGAGGGATCACATCTTATTATTCGATCAAGTCGAATATTTTCGATTCGCGCCAACTTTTGAAAGAAAAAAAAAGAGACGAATATTCTTGGTTTTTGAGCAACTTTATGTGGTTCTTGTACATGGTTCAGGAACAACGTGCACGGTGTTGTACCGAGATTGCAACGGCTTGGATATGTAACAATCCATTTGTCCGCATTGCAAGACACAACGACGAAATCAAAGATGAATGCATCGATCCCAAAACGCCGCGGACAGTCTTCAGCGAGGGTCGCCGCACTCATCCCTTATACATCCAGCGAAAACAAGCGCAAGGCAGATACGGACGAGGCGACACCATCCAATAAAGGCTCGAACAAGAGATCAAAAACAAGCTCCCCTTACCAAATCCGAATCGATCTTTTGAAGGAACTCTCTACTAAGGCATCATTGGCTGCAGGTGCTGTTGCAGACGCACGATGTGAATCCCGGGATGACTACATTATCATAGTGCCCAATCAAGCTATTGGGCATGCTCTCGAGCGAATCCCTGGCAAACTGGAGGAGTTAGGTTGTACTAAAGTGAATCAACTCACTGAAGAGCAACGCGATCGTGCGCTTTCGGAGTTATCCCAGGAGGATGTTGACAAGTTCTGCTACAGTCTTATAGTGCGATGTACTRTCTATAACATGACCAAGATAATCATCAGGGATCTGGAGGAATTCGGACATTGCATATACAGGAAAATTAACCGGTGGCTCTGCGAAGCGCGAGATTTTCAATGTAGCCGACCTCGTAGGATTTACTTCGACAAAGTGGTCCCTGTTATCTTTGCAATAGCTAGATTTCGAAGAAGGCTTCTGCTCTCAGGTGATCCCCTAAAGAATGCCATGATCTACCGCACAGTATACAACTTGATGCTAGGTGTGAGGAAATTTACTGATGRCGACTTGGGAATCGTGGATCCCTACACAAAAAAATATCTGCGACTTACTTTTCGCCACATTTTTAAAGATTGGATCACTGAAGAGAACAAACACTACGTTTCCAAAGATAGGGTAAACATTGAGCACAAAACATATTACGAAACATTAGAGAAAAAGAGGAAGAAAAATATGAGCCGTCTCGTGTAGCTTCAGAAGAGAACGATAATCGCATGGACTGCAGTGATAAAACCGAAGATCAAATGACGCGAAAGAAAGCACCRTCAAAGCCTCCTCCTGCCACTTTCAAACAGAACGTAAATGCTGTGTGTCGTAGTATTGCACCTGGGAAAATAGCRCCGCAAAAGAGATCGGTCTCCGTTCGTAAGATACTGGTTCAAGAAAAAACTTCGCAGAAAAGGGTAGAATCCAAGTCATCTYCGTTCGCWTCAAATGATAATATGAAAAGAATGGGCCACAGCACTACGTCCTCRAACAAAGCAGCACTTAAAAAGGTAACGCCACAGCCGTCTTCCGCTGCTCTGAAAGAAAATGACATGGGCACATATTGCAGTATTTTACCTCTGAACGGATCAGCGCAAAAAGAATCGGTCCGCTTTTCTGATAGGGTGGCAAAGGATGCATACTTACCTGCCGAAAGGAATTGGGGTTGGGGTCGGGAAAGACCCAGTTTTACTCCTATGCGATACTTTTGTAAAAAAACTCGAACTTGGAGAAGCAAAACTCCTATGGCCCATTGGATGTCTTCACAGTTGATGAGATATGTAACTAAAGCAGGATCATTTCATCACATATTTCGTTTTTCAAAAACGAATGTCCAGTTGTACATTCAGGATGAAGAAAACGATGAGCACTGTGATGTCATTGTTTCTGGAAATATGGATTTGAAAAATTTAGGTCAGCTCGTGGCATTTCTTACGGGGCACACAGAAGAATATTATCACCAATCAAACAAGGGAAAGTCAATGAAGAACGCCATGTTTACTGCTACTCTCAAGAGGGAGAAAATGGGTTTTGCGGACAAGATGAGGGCGAAGAACATGAGGGAGGAATGCGGCTGGGACGGTCTTTATGATAAGTCAGTGAAGATCGTGCAAATTTTTCAAGGGTATACCAAGGGACCTGAGACAGGAATTATTCAAAAATTTCGGGATTCACCACTCGTAGAACTGCAATGGATTGTCAAACTCCCCGAAAAAGTCAAAAGTTATAATATTTGCTGTGTTGGAATCGTGCCAAACGAGTGTATCCTTGGTAAAAGACCACCATTGCCTCGAGTAGTGAACGCGTCCGTTGGTGTGACAGAAAACAAAAAAGTGACGATGAACGGCAAATATATGTACGAGATCAATGAAATATTGCGGGGGGATCGCAAAGTGAAAAAGACAATTTACCAGGGTCCTGTTGAAGATCTACCCTCAGACCCTTCATTGCGAGAATCTTTCATACRAAAACTGGCGGACAAAATTACTGCAAGTCCGGTTGTCAACCGGGAGGATGAGTGTACCGTGCCAGAAGGCGAGAAAGCTAGCGACGAAGAAATAAAAGCGTTCCAAGCCTACAATAAATGGTTGGGCTAAAATTGCGGTCGAGAATCAAAAAAGGCAGCAAATACAACTATTGTTGTATGAAGTCGAGCAAAACAAATTATGTTAAAAACCAAGGTACTAATGTGGATGGAGCAACGGTCGAGACATGGGCTCATGAAAACGAAACGGCCTCGGCGGTGGCTTCACTAGAATCATAGCCATTGTATAATACTGTATAGATAATTTTAATGAGTCAATGAATTGATCTATAATACAGAAATTATTTTGCCGTGTTCTTGCAACGYTTGCCGACAGTGTATGCGGAGGTTGTGGTAAATAATATTAATTACATCTGGTTAGTGTACAGCTGTAATTGCAAAAACKGTTCTATTGTGAGCCTTTCAATCATTCGAACGAAAGAGTCATCACCATCATATTTGCGAGCCCAGAAAGAATAGAAATCGTCTTCGATCACCACCAGCGAAGATATTGTCCTGCTTAGTGAGTGCAGTTTGCCCATATATTTCCCCAAACTTTGTCCACGTTCCTCTTCTTTCAAAGMCAAAGCATTCTACAAAATGGTTTGAACCTCGTGGCCAAGAGAAAGTATTTTTCTCCCTTTTTTGAAAGAGTTGCCAGTGGACTTTTTATCCTCGTCAAGACACAGGCGGAGAATTTCTTCAGTGATCGAACAACGATATCGGGATGTTATACCTGTTTGCAAAAAGTCAATTTCTCGCTCGATCCGATTTCSCAGGCACGCGGGAAGGTTTCTAATGTTGGCGGATTCCCGTCCTGGTGAGATCCAACCCATGTGTGTCAAGCGGCAGCTCTATTTCCTATGYAGTGCAAAGGGCCAAGGATTTTGGTTTGGCGTGACATAGCACCATCTTGTTTTGTATGTCGCCAGCTGGACAGCAAGTTTGGTTCGTCTGATTCCTAGCATTTTTCGGTATCTTGCAACCGGGAAGTTCACGATTGGCATTTGTTCGTCAAAGACAGTTTCTGCGAGGTGCAACAGTAAAGAAGTTTCTTTCCCCATYCACTGAGACAGAACAGCAGCACAGCATATCACAATCATGGATTATGCTTTTCTCRTGGTCGTCATTTATCTGGTTATTTGGTTGTCTTCAGTCCSGGATCGACTTGGTGATGCTTGGTGYTGTTGYCGTCACTGTTTGGTACCAAGCTTTGATGGATGCCGAGAACAATAGGCACTTCGGGAGCGGATGGTACCGTGTCGTCCCTCAATGCCACAAAAGGGTCTCTACTGTCCAGTACTTGGAGATCGTTGACGGAATCCCCCCTGGGGAGAGCCTCACCCAATACCTCGAGGGCGACAATCTCCTCGTTCCCCAGGTCCGTCCGGCTTGCGGCGATCGAGGAGACGTTGGACGATACGGAGGAATTTTCGTCGCCCGTAGGGGGAGACGACGATCGACCGTTGCTACGTTTGCTGTTCGGTTGGTTGCGATTCATAGGAAGGTTCAATGCACGCTTTCGACAGGGATTGCAGGGTTGTTTCGGGGAACGGCTTTGTTGCTCGGATGGTGTCGTTGTCGTTTGTCGGGCTTGCGGTAACTGGTGCGAGGAAGCAATGGTGCTGCTCGAATCATCGGTGGATTCGGTCGCATTCGACGATAGAACGGACGGCTGCTGCTGTGTGGATTGTTGTTGCTGCCGGCGTTTTCGCTTTTCGTCCCGCTGCTTCCGCCGCTCCTCCAACCGCTGCTGCAGCTGACGGTAGCGCCTGCGGAGCGCCTCCATGGTGTCCTCTACCTCACGCTGCGCCGCTCGGGGATTGGCAACGATCCGCTCAACGTTACGCTGTACCGACGGGGGCAGGGCCGCCGGACCGGTGACAATGGTCCCCGAGAGGCGCCCCCCTTCTCCCACAACAACGAGGCTCCCGCCMGAMGCAAGCGGAACCCCCGTCATCAGAAACGATGTGGTGCTGGCACAATTGGCGGCCGCTGCCGCCAGGTCCCCCTGGATTAGAGAGCCAGACACGGCGTTGACCGCCGTTGTGGCCGCCGAGGTTTCCTGGTCCCTTTGGAGCTTGGCAAAGTACTTCTGCGCGTGCGATCGGATCTGGGCCGAGCTTCGGGTGGGGATCCGCTGCGCGACCTTCTTCCATTCCCTGCCGCACTCCGCAAGCCCCTCGAGAAAGGCCTGGTGCTCGTCTGCGGTCCACCGGCCGGAGGATTGGCCCTTTGGCTTCGAGGAAGTCGAGGCGGTGCTGTCGGATCCACTGCGCTTTCTCTTCTTGCTGCCGGGAGTCGAAGGGTGGCCGGTCTTGAGGTTTTTCTTGGATTGAAAGTTGTTGCTCGTTGTGGGTTGGGGTGCAACGCTGCTTGGCGAAGACATGGAACTCCTGTCCGCCTTGTTGGCGCCCACCGAGTGAATTGATTTTGCGGGAAGAGCGGGGCACATGGTAGGAGATGGTTTACCGGCTAGAGGTATGAGTCTGCTTGGTATTGATTGTTTGTCAGAGGGGCCTATCGCTTCTTTCTTGGTAGACGAAGACACTGGTTTTGATTCTAGCTTCGAGGGCAATGCTGATGGTAATTCACCAGATGACGCTTGTTTCGTGGCTGACACCTCTGGTTTAAGAGGTCGAATGGTTTCTACTTTTTGCGCCTKTGTCACAGGCGGTGTCGGGTGGACTACGATTGCGTCTTTTATTGTGCTAGACAGACTTTGGTTGTCACTYTGAAGTTTCAGATGAGGTCCCTTTTCGCTTGKCAGAGACGACACTATACTGTTCTYCTGAGTTGGTGAGGGAGAAATGTCGGTGTTGTTGTTTAGTGATTTGGATGGAGCAGATTCCTGTTGCAGTGGTAGCTGTTGTTGTCGGATGGATGGCAAGGGACGTTTGCCCTGCTTGTCCACAGCCTCCATAGTTTTGCTAGCAGGAGGACCGTCCTTTTTCAAAGCCAGGCGGGTTTCGTTTTCGGTTTTTGTTTCTACTGATGATGAGGACGACGATGGTGTCAAGGTGGGGGGTACTAGTGCTGATTCAGTCGTAGACGAGTTGGCGATAACATTGCCGCCAATGAAATCTCGAAGGACAACCACCGATGACAAATTGGTATCTTCTTTGTTGTTCCCTGTTGTGGAAGAGCACAATATGTTTCGTTTTCCTGCTGTGTTGTTCTGTGTGATGTGTTTTTTAACTGGCTCTGTCGAGGTCTTTTTAGTACTTAGTGATGCTGCTTCAGCATTATTTGTTTGAGTTTGGGGCGACGGGGAAATACGAATGAATGAATTACTTTTTGAAGCACTTTTTGTCAGCATACCTGAATTCGCGTTTTTCATTGGTGGATGTCGACTGGGCTGATCACCATCCGAACTGCCGTTCACGATTTGTGGTGTCATTCTGCTGTTCAAACCGSTGCGAACATGAGAAGAAGAATAAGTTGGAAYCATTTCACTTTGTTCTGTCTCGGAATTGCGTCTGGGTGATGTGTCATCACGCAATAAGACTGGTTGTACTGGAATGGAGGTTTCGTCATCGCTCTCTTTTCGCCTCTTTTGGGAATCGTGATTGGTTGCAACTGCGCGCGTTTTTGCGCACGAAGAATGCAAGTTCGAAGACGGCACCGTGTGCTGTTCCTTCTCCTCCAACGGCAAACGCTTGGTGGGGATCGATAGGGACTCAATTTCTTCGCGGGACCGCTCAAGCCGCGACAGTCGCAATCGTGAGTGGCCCAGGGATTTCACCGTCCATGTCACCAACGGTGGCATTATGGTCGTGATGGTTTCGTCGGCGTCTTTCGGGCAAAGAGCTACAACAAGGGTGGAATCGGACGACCCAAGCGGCGATGGYGGATTCGATGGATGCAGCGATGGGGAATTGGACGACGGCAGCAGCGGTGGCGACGAATGTAACAACTGCGGAGGTGTTGACTGCGTTGCAGTAGCCGACTTGCTGTCTCTTTTGTCTATGTTGTTGCAAGGAACCAATGTAGGAGAGTACATCGAAAAAGTGTGGAATAGTGTTGCATCGGAAGTCCGATGACGATTAGTTTCAAGTGGAAGTACGAAGATCGCGAGATTCAAATAGAAAATACAGTGCAACAACGAAACAAAAAGTAGTACCACAGAAAACTCGAGTAAAGTTGAGACGAAAACTAACAGTGCTGCTGTACGGTACAGCACTGCGTGTGGTCAAAGTGTGTCTCTCTCCCGATCTTTCAACTTCGACCTGGCCATCAAACTCAGTTCAGTCCCAACTTCGAGGGTTTGCTTCGACCAAATAGAACCGACTGTGACACTTCTTCGCGCCGTCTCGCCGGTACGTGGCCTAATTTAGTGTCAAGTTGCCTTGACACGCCGTGTCAACGCGCCGAACATGCATGGCATGCATTCTGCGCTGAGGGACCCTGCGCGCGGCAGGGGAGAAGCATTCACGAGTGCAGCAATTCGGGACGGCAGCGAAAAAAGAAAAATAATACTTCCTGACTACATACGAGTACGTACTCATTGTAGATATGAAAGATACTACATTTGACATTTGCCTAACTTTGAACTATTGATGCAAAGTGCCAGTAGGTACGAGCGTTATACGCACCTTACGATTCAACGTACAAGTAAGTACGCACACTACATCGTATTATGACCCCTGCTGTAATACATTTAGTACGGTATACTTTTACCCTACTTCGTACAGTACATCATAAGCATAAGAGTACAAGTACTTGTAGCAGTAGAGTTTCGTACTCGAGCAGCACAACAAATTGTATTTGTACCGTACGTATGCTACGGTTAAACTGTAACGGTACTACGAAGTAATGTATCTGCTAAATCAATAGAATAACGTGATCGCCGAATAAGAAACAAATTTGAAACCTACAGTAGTCATCATTAGTACGTACTCGTACTCTACGTTACTGTACTGGTGAAATACAGCACAGAAGGACGCTGTGTAAGAATTTTTTTTTAAAATCACAAGCTTTGTCAGTTTGTATTGCAGTGTCTAGTCCGTGGGAGACTATTGTTCTTCTTCATGAATAGACCGCTTCAACCTTGCCCAATTCTAAAATAATGATAAATAATAAGCCGTCAATGACCCATGTCTTCGAATCAAAATAGCCTATATACAAAATGAAGAAGAACAAAGAATACGGTTAAATGRTGTGTAACGAATAAACAGATTGCTGCTTAAAGTTCGATAGTATTTTACCGATTTTTTGGCGAAATCTGTCCTGCTTCGAGTACTATAAACTCAACAACCTAACTGCCAGCTCGCTAGTTTTTTGTTTTTGGTATCTGAGCATATTATGACCACGTACAACGGTACGTATGAAGTGGATCCCCGATAGATGCGTATTAAATTAGAGTAACATGTTAACGTCTTTTAACCGTTGTAGATCGCTATTGACATTTTTGGAACTTCATCCCATTCGAATCTCATTCGTTGCAATAGAAACGGATTTCTGTGAAATAGTCGTCTCACGTTACTGCTATCGCGAAAAAGTCGGGAAAAAAGTCGCAGAAACATATTCCTACCGTACCTTTTTTTTTTCGTACAACATTATTTTGAGGTGATGAATAAAAATTAATCAAACCTAATTCCTACACCACGATGGGTTTAATACAACGATTAAAATGCGAGAAGAAGTCAGATGGAGAGCACACTGCTAGCACTGCTACACTAACCAACGACGGCGAGGTCGCGAAAGACTCGGGGAAGAAAAAGAAGGGAAAGAAGACGAAGATTCGTTCAATGAAAGTTTCTAAAAAGAAAGTGGAGGATGGCGACCTATTAACCGGATTAGATGATACAAACGTTCCAGAAGAATACTGGGAAGAGGCAGTAGTCACCAAAATYCCTACTGAGCATCGGGATCTGCTCGCGGAAAACTTGTTCTGCCACATATGGAAGACTCAAGGAAAATCGGTAGCATTGAAACTGCTAGGAGACTACGAACAAGAAAACTTGAGCAAAACTGCGAACGAAAGATTCCGCAACGGCTGTCAAAAATGGAGACAAGATGATTACGAAGGAGCTGGCTGGGAACTAGAGCGTTCGCTCATCATTCGAGAAGCCCAACAAAATCATCAAACTTTGGTCAACGTGCGATATCTGAAACAATACAAAGAAGAGGGCGACGAAAACCAAGTTAGCAAACAAGTGAGTCGCGAAAAGGAGATTGACGAAATAGTGCAAAACTATGCGAACGCCGACCCTACCGACGGAAAAGCACTTGCAAAGGAACGAGAAGATGCGATGGATCCACCCCCTAACGGAAATATGTTCCGTGTCAATACCCTGAGCCCAAGCCCCACGGAATCAACTGCTCAACTCTACTACGCTCTGGGAATGGTCCGGATGTCGCAAGAAGACCACGTTGATGCGCTGATGGAGTTTCGACGAGCCATTCAGGTTGCCGCTCTTGGTTTAGGGGTCGCTCACGATTTGACCAAGGCTGCGACATACATGATCCGAGCAGCCCTGTTGACAATGGGTTACCGATCTCACGAAATCCGAAAGTATCTGGCACAACTCAAGAGCAATATTTATCACGARATCGAGGCGGATGTTTTRTGTGAGTCGGGAAACTTTGATCAAGCCCTGGAAGAATATGCCGACCTGAATTTCCTCCATGATCCAGACAGTCAAGTCCAGGCACGCATTCAAACGAAGATTGCTTCCATTTTCGAGGCACGGGGGGATTACATCAAGGCAATTCAGATTTGGGCGGACATTTTGGTCCTGTACGACGATACTCCCTCTGTAGGCATTCACCATCCATTGGCCAGGCAGGTAGTGTCGAGGATTGTTGAGGGAAAGAGGTTGCTTCACACGCCCTACTAAGGATGTGTTCTGATTACCGCTAAAATACAAATGAAAACAATGCGGAGCCTCTGTCCTCTAGAAGGGGATTCGATACCGACAGAGGACTAYCAGTTGTTTGGTGCAAGTTTTGCATCCGAAACAATCATCGTTACTATTTGTATTTAATACTTTATAAGAGTTCAAGTTATCATGTTCTCCATTGMCACCTATCGTGACTTGGCCATCGCAATCAAAGCTTCGAAAAACAGCAGTTGTATTTGTAACGTTCTACAATGAAGTCATCTTTGTTGTRAAAAAGACTCGATTCCCAATGGATCCGTGACCAGCTTTCTCGACAGATTCTCAAGCTTTCCAATTTGAGCAGAAATCTTTTCCCCATTTTGTCGGTTCATGCTGAACAATCTACCTGTTTCTCCAAACCTGCCACCTTGTGAATTTATCCGTCATGGGTTTGCTGTGCCTTACTGCATGCACTGTGTCGAGCTTTGATTCATGTTAATATCGCTGTAGTCACCGATCTCGGTTATTTTCGTCGTGTTGGTCGCTGCTATCATCGTAATTTTGCAGACCTAAACTGTAGTTGTCGCGTTTCTCGCCGATAGCATCACTCCTCGCCGAGCTGTCTTGTTCGGCCGTAAATTCTGTAGCCGCTGCTTCGGACGGCATCGAATACAAAGTCTCGATGCCACTACTAGTCAAATTATTTTGATCCGGAAAGTTGACAGCGTAATCAGAAGTTTCTTCGTTGGTTTCGTACCCGTTGCTGCTGCTTTGCATTGTTTCGCGCTGTAACGGATCCAAAGTACTGTCTGTTGGCGTTTCTGCCTCTGGAAATTTCAAGGCATAAAGTGGATCTGTATCGGAGACGCCGTATTGTTCGGGACCCTTCGTGTCGCTTGCATTGTCAATCGCTTCGATCGAAACCGAACCAAATCCATCGATGCTGATTGACTCATCGACTTCGATGTCAAACCGGTCGATGTTTTCCATTATTTCGGGTGGCACAAAATCGGTGGCCTCTRACTGTATCGAGTCCAAAGTATCCTTGATTGTTTCGAGCCGCCCCGAGTCTACCACCATGTCCATGGAATTCGACGCCTCGATCTCTTGTGTTGTTTCCAGCTGTACAGATTCCAGCACATCACTGGTATTTGGCTCCCCGACTCCCTCTTCTGTTGTTTCCAGTTGTACAGATTGCAGGACATCRCTGGTATTTGGCTCCTGGATTCCCTCTTCYGTTGCKAAAAGCCGAACCGAGTCGACTGCATTGCTGGTAGCTAGGTCTTCGGCATCGTTCTTGCTACCGAGAAAGTCGAACCAACCACCCGAATCMTTCTCCTCCTCGACCTCGGAATTCGTTCTGGCGGCCCTAGCTGTCACAACGATGGTGGCAACCGCAAAGAAAACCTCCACGGCGACCACCGCCACCCCACCCGAAAGCAGCCAGTTTTTGACCGCCGTCCAGACCCCGAATCCCACCAATCCGTTGACCGCCGCATCGGTAGCCACTCCTACCGCGGCGGTGGCTACCGCATCCCCGGCCGAGGCCAGCATCTCTCCGGTGCCCGTCAACAGGGCATCGGTCGCTTCTCCGAGGGCAGCCGACGACGACGATGCCAGGGCGTCGCCCGCCGAGACAAGGGCGTCCGCGGCCGCACCGGCAAGCTCCGAGGCGGCACCGCCCACGGAAGAAACCAGGGCATCCGCGGCGGCAGAAGAGGCCCCGGCGATCTCCGCTGCGGAACCCCCCGCGGCAGCAGAAGCGGCMCCCGCCAGGGCATCCGCGGAGGAACCAGCAACCGCCGCCGATGCCGATGCCAGGGCGTCCACCCCCGCGGCGGCACCGGTGCCACCGAGCAAAGAGTCCCCCGCAACCGCGGAACCGGTGGCCACCACCGCGGATCCGGCCGCCAGGCGGCCGGCCGAAACCGTGGCGGCGGTCGCGGCAGATCCGGTTGCGGCCGATCGGGCCGCGATGCTCGTCCCGACCTTTCCGGCGATCGCTGCACCTCCCGCGGCCGTSGTGCGCGCGGCCGCTGCATTGCCGGCAGCGGMRGCCGCGGCCGTGGTTGCGGTGGTCGCRGGGGCCGCGGTTCCGGCGGTGGAGGCCGCCGCTCCGATGGTTCCCACCGTTGCGGCCGTAGTGCCCGCGGTCCTTGCGGCATTCCCKGCCACGGCGGCGGTAGTAGCGGTCCTAGCCGCGGTACTAGCTACCGCAGAGGTTGCCGCTGAACCCCCGCCCGTGGAAGACGCCGCYGCTCCTAGGGTTCCCACCGTTGCGGCCGTGGTGGTTGCCGTCCTTGCGGCATTCCCTGCCACGGCCGCCGTAGTGGCGGTCCGTGCCGCGGTTCCGGCCACCACCGAGGTCGCTGTCGAGGCCCCGGTGGTAGAAGAGGCCGTTGCTCCTATGGTTCCCACGGTCGCGGCGGTTGTCGTCGCCGTCCTCGCCACATTTCCGGCCACGGCGGCGGTAGTGGCGGTCCGAGCCGCGGTTCCGGCCACCACAGAAGTTGCGGTCGAAGTTGCCGTGGTAGCTGCCGTGGTGGCAGCGGTAGTAGCTGCCGTGGTGGCAGCAGTGGTCGTTCCCGCTACCGTAGCCGTAGTTGTGGTCGAAGACAGCGCGGCACCGCCTACGGCTGCGGTAGTGGCGGTTCTGGCGGCCGTCAGGGTCACCGCGGCTCCACCGGCGACCAACGGGGCATTGTTGTCTTCTTCGTCTTCGGCGTCGTCGGCATAGTACGGTTTTTCTTTTTTCGCTTGTATCGCAAGAGTCCGGGAGCGCGACGGAGGAAACGGCGTTGCTTGGTGCCTCTCTTTTGACCGCCACGAGATGYCTTTGCTGGCGCGTTYGTTGTTRRTCGTCCAYCCAAAGGCGAAAMACCGATCCGATGCTGCACACGAAAGCATCAACAASGAGAGGGAAATCCCGAGCAACGGGAGTTGCGGCGGCTTCTTTTGCCTTTGGCCTCGGCTCTCGTCCGATTTCATTCTTTCGTGATGTCTCTCTTTTTGAGTGGGATTGTCTCTTCGTTCTGTGTCGTCTCTCAATAGACGAATTTCTCCGACCGACAGATGCGTTCTTTGTTCCTAGTGTACCGTACGGTGCCGGACTTCGATGCAACAAAGAATTTGAAATTCGCACGGGGCCAAAACGAGAAGTAGGGTACTTTACTCGTAAGAGTACAAGAAGTACTCGTAATTGTATTGTGCGAGCCACGCTGGCACTCAAATCAAGGTCCGCGAAGTTTTCTGAAGAATTTTTTCTGTTCCTTTGCAGTACAAATTGTACGAAAGCCAATAGCACGTGTATGTAGTTGGCTAGGTCTTCAAAAAGGCACGGTCGAGGCACGGGTGTAATTCGGGATCACTGTTCACTGTTCACTATCCAGAGCATGCACTACGAGCCGTATGTTGGTACCGTACTAAATGAYGTTAGATGATGATTATTTCTCGATTCAAGAACAGTACAAAGTATCGTACGTACTGTAGACAGTACCAGTACCAGGTACTTGTACCGTAGGGTCATAAATTTATGGCCCCTGGTACCAGGTACATACGGTACGCTAGAACTGTAGTGCCGTACGATACGAACTTATCCTCCATGGTTAGTCCCAGTCATGAAGAGGTGATTGTACGGTACCGTAGGAGGTACGAGAAGTAGCATAACAGTTTGCCACCATCTTCATTGTTTTGGCTTTGATGGATAAAGCATTGCTCCATTATGACGGATTGGTTCTGATCACTTGATTCTACGTTGCAGGCGTTCCATTCATGGCACTTTGAGAGNTGGCTTTGATGGATAAAGCATTGCTCCATTATGACGGATTGGTTCTGATCACTTGATTCTACGTTGCAGGCGTTCCATTCATGGCACTTTGAGAGCACACCAAATTTTAGCGCATCGAATCGAATCGAATACGAGTACCATGAAGAAACATTCCAAGCTCTTCTTGCTGTCTGGAGCAGCGTTTATCGCGGTCGCCGTGATTTTCAATATCATGACGATAAGCACGTTTGAGAAACATWCGCATGGCGGTGCTGCCGAACGGCAGCCATCCATGCTGTCCATAGCTTTGGCGAAACAAMATTTCWYGGTGGAMAAGCAGGCGGGATCGTCYAGCGTCATGAAARAGAAGCATGATCGTTTGTCTGCAGATKTCGGTCCAGCCGCCAATRAAAAGGACAAAGAAACAGCAGAAAAGACGACAACCATCGATGCGATAGGAGAAGCGAACCCTGCAGTGAAAGAAAACAAAAACGAGACCRCAGAGAAAATTCGGCTTGTTTTGCCTCCGAAGGAGATCGAATGGATACGGAACCGCGTCGACCTGTWCCACAATGTTTACAATACCAAAAGGGAASTCAATGCACGAAAGAAAAGGATAGAAAAGGCCGCCACGGATCCGGAACGTTTTTACTACAACGAAACAACGGGTTTCACCAAATACCAGGAGGACAAGGAAGGGCCCTGGCTCGATTTTATGATTGCTGGCCATCCCAAGACCGGAACAACCACCCTGGTCGCCAATCTGGCCAACGTCGCGCCCATGAAAGTAAAGGATTTTTGCGTCGCTACTATGGACGGGGTAYTGAGATTCGTATACAAAARGTGGCTGGATAAATTCCCCGAGATTCAGGACCTTCCCGATAAATACATTCCCGATCGAAACCTACAAATGAGGGGGGCCAAGTGCCCACGGTACCTTTCCGATCCCTTACTCCTTCTGGGATACGGGTACGCCTATCCGAGAACAAAACTGATCATCGGGATCCGCCATCCGGTTCTGTGGTTCACCAGTTTCTTCAACATGGGCAACGTCGGAGATCTCTACACGCGAATGAAGCTCTGCCCGCACTACAGCAACATCGATCCCTTCACCGGCATCCCCAAGTCGCCCGTAAGCACCGCCATCGACAAGGATGGCAAACAAATACCACCCGAACTATGCATCGGCGAGTGCCGTTGCGGGATCCCCGTTTGTTTCCATCGATCCCGTCTGCATCTTCCCCTGGCCCGAGTCGGAAAAACGCCCCTCTCTACCAAGGAAGAACGGGACCTACTGGCACCGGGGGACCCCGATGGTGGGGAGAACCTGTTCAACGGGAAGCTCCGAAATCCTGTTTTTGTGTACGACCAGACCCAGATGAAGGATGGCTCGTACTGGGACGAGCTCGCCCAGTTTTTGGGACTCAGCTACATCCCCAATGCGCACTACCATGCCGCCCACGGACAAGGCCACAACAAAACCCTGTGTGTCGATTACCTCGACGAGTTCCGGTCCAAAATGATGGCGCATTCCTACAACATGTCCGTTTGGCTCGAGAATTATTTTTTGCCCGTGGGCCTWGATCCCAACCGACCAGATGTTGTCATTGCCAATCCCGAGAGCTTTCGAGCGGTRCTTCAGACCTACAAAGAAGATCCCTGCCGGCGTTTGGTCCGACGGGAATCCGATGGCGAGTACATTCTGGATCCGAGCCTCGGCGAGGGCACCCTTGCGGTGTATTCCACAAAAAGAGAGGACTGCMCAGCGTCCTATCCGAAATCTCAAGCCGAGAAAGATATGCATCAGCAACGAAAGAAAGCCGCACGATTACGGAGAGGGATGGAGGAAAATGGMCTCGTTCCGAGACAGGGGAAACGGAAGAAAAATAGAGGACAATTAGTCAYCTAGCTTCAACCTACTAGCGGGGTACGAAGGTACGGTCACGATGCGCAAAACAACAACTCAACCTTTTCTATGAAGGCAGTATCCACACGTTCTCAAYAGATGAACAGTTGTCAAACTTTTTTATTGCATTCTGAAAGGTCRGTTTCGTATTCTTCAAGGTTATAAACAAAAGATATAGAGTTATCTAGATGTGTATCTCTTTTTCCGACCACTATGCGGTGTTCCCACGCTGATTTCATCTTGTGTGAGGCATACATCGCTTTCAACTGARGAATGCATACACCTCTCAATCGGCCGATTGCTTGTATAGTCAGCCTTTTTGTATTCTATYTTACCGAAGCTCYAGCAGCATCTTGATGGGATCTTCCATGTACTCCTTCCACGATTTGTGAAAACGGGCCACGGTGGCGCCATCGACGATACGATGGTCTGCGGCCCACGAGACGGTACAAATGTGGGCCTCCTCCACGCGCTGGCTCGCGGTTGGATCTTGGTCGTGACAGGGAGCAGATGCGAACCGGGGGAGCCGCCGGATTTGACCCAGGGCCCCAATGGCCACCTGGGGGGGAGTWATGATCGGTGACATGTAGGTTCCGCCTCCTCCAATCGCACCAACGTTGCTAAGGGTAAAGGTTGCTCCCTGGAGATCGGTTGCCGGGAGTCCCCCCCCCTCTTGGCAGGTAGCTAAATCCTTGAGGCGCTTTAGCTCTTCGGCTATTTCTGGCAAGGTCTTGTCCTGGCAGTTTTTCAGGACGGGGACGATCAAACCCCGGGAWGTATCCATAGCAATCCCAATATTGTGGTCTTTCCATAGTGTTGCTTCTTGTTTTTCCYCGTCGAAACTTGCGTTGAGCCATGGATATTTCTCCAGAGCCTTGCTGGCCGCCTTTATTGCTAGGGGCAAGAATATGAGTTTCTTCTCGGCCGCATGATGTTGCTCTCTCTTGTATTGCGCGAATCTATTGAGATTGATTTCGTCGGAATACACCATGTGAGGAATCTTTAGACTCGCTGTCATGGTTTCTGACATGATCCGGTTGTAACCCCTTAAAGGTACGGTTATGTCGTTACAAAGCGGAACATCGAATTCCGTGCAGGTTCCAATGGCAGGGGGAGTGGTACTAGCAGGAGAGGCAGCTGGCTTTGTGGATGTAGTCGATGGCGATGATTCTTTCAAARCGGCTAGAATATCACCCTTGGTAATTCGTTCCGAGGGACCCGTGCCCATTACGGTGCTTAAATCCAATGCATTATCTCTAGCTAGCTTTCGTACGGCCGGGGATGTCAAAACCTTTTTCGATGTTAGATTAGAAGAAAAAGTCACTCCCGCGACTTGCTCCTGATATCCAGGGATAGCTTCATGCCTTTTACTATGCTGTTGTTTCACCGACATCATCAACGAAGCATCGGTTGGATCTCGCATCGAAGACAATCCTGTTGCAGAATTCAGTGGTGGGTACATAGAATTCGGCGCGGCTGACATGTCATCCATAGGTTTATGGCCGTCTTTGTGTTGCTGCTGAGGGTGTTCATTGCTTCCGCTTCGCTCCCGGATCCACAGGATTGGTTCGCCCACCCGAATCATGCTCCCCGGAGACTGATAAGCAAGCTTGTGCACCTTSCCTTCGAAGCGACTCGTGATTTCTACTGTTGCTTTGTCGGATTGTACCTCGCAGACYGGATCAAATTCACCTATCATTTGTCCCTCAGTCACAAACCATCGAAGGAGTTCCACCTCGGCAATGCCCTCTCCGATATCAGCCAACAGAAAAGGTGTAGGCGCAGTGTTGATGTCGGTAGCACTAGAGGCCGAAGTAGAAGTGTTCGATCCACTGTTCTCGTCTTCTTCGTCGTCGTAGCCTTCTGCTGGCAGAGCCGAGCGAAAACGTTTTTGCATATATCGTGACAACAACGAAGATGAATAGAACGGAAGACGATAATGCCCACTCGATTKATTAACATTGATAGGCATGGAAAGAAGAGAGGATGCAGATAGTACTGCAGTGGTCGAGGACAAAGCAAAATCCCGTTGGATATTGCTGTGCGCAGTCTTGCCGCAGGTAATGCGAGCAAAACAACCTCCTATGGAACGAGACCTAGTTTTGGAAATAATCATACTGAGGAGAACGGATGGTGGGTACTCTATTATCTCGTAGGTGCGTGCTGGTTCTCKTTTGCTCCGCCGCGTTTTGTGACTTCGTCGAGCAGGGAATTGAAGACGGCAGGGCAAATGTCAATGATGAAGGCGCTGGCTGCTGACCGTTTTTCTTGTTCCATAGAAATGATGGTATTTTTCTCCACCTCCTTGTTTCTGCTGTCACAGGTAGTGGTTCTGTGATTGATTCGGCCGCGGAAGTCGTCAGCGGGCGGCGTTGATGATATCAATGTTATCGAGAAGGAAKRTGCCTTTCGTAGGAGTAGAAAGTGGTGATGCTGTGCATTTCTGTAGTATCTCGAAAGAAAGAATTCTCGAGAATTTTTTGTGATTGACCTGTCAACTATTCTCACGACTGGCACCAATACCCTACCGTAGAAAAACTACCCGCACGGTACAAAATTCGTTTTGTATCTTCTCATKTCCTGTTTCTAATTCGCGGAATGGCTTAAATATGGGGTGAGAACCGACAACTGGTGGGGGAGACATAAAAAATATTTTCCCTGTCCTCTCCATCTACTTCGCATATTGCCACTCAGGATTGGGTGCCKCCATGATTGGTTGGCTAACGCAGGCACTTACTACATTGCAAAAGCTAAGTGAGTGCATCACACTGCTGGAAAAATTAAAAAGAATTTAGCTAGAAGTGAATTAAGAAAAAGACTGGCGGGGGTGCCGTGGCTGTTTGTTGTTGTTGTTTCGAAAATAGGAATTGAATCCATTGATCTGTTGTCCATGATGTTGAATGTTCTTCTTGTTCCTTCTTCGTCTTGTTGTTGCTGTTGGCAGCAGTGATGATGTTTTGTTTTGGTGAAGACAGCAGGGGCTGTTCTTGTTGTCACAAACAGACCACCAGCACTGGAAGTTCTAGTAATACTACTAGTACTACTAGTACTACTACTAGTATTACTAGTAACTCTTTACTAAAAAAGCACAACAACATAAATCCAATGATTGCTTCTTGTTCTTGTGGTGTAAGACAAGGTTGAAATCAAGGCATTTTCAAAGATGTACCCTGTAGTTTGTGAACAGTTCTTGTCTTACTAGAAGAAGTAGTAGTACCATTAGTACTACTACTACTAATATTAATTGGTATTTCTTTAGGTCATTCTTGGTTCAGGAGTACTAGTGTTCTCCCACAGCACTTATGAGAACCACTGGCTGTGGTAACTGAAGTGTCAACAATTTGAAGTTCCCTGTATCTATCTATACTATACTGAATCTGATCTGGATCATATATCACATCCATCATGTTGTCAACAAATTCTGCCTRGAGTTATTCTAGTAACAAAGTAGTAGGAGGAGTAACACTTTCTTCATTAGTAGTGATGGTCTGAGAATAGTTTCTTCATTCCTAGTTTGAGAACAGTTGGTTCCCACATCTCAAATTATTATGCAACTTGTTCTAATGAGCATTTATCCTATGATTTAGATGGTAACAACCCAGTAATAGGTGCTGAGGTTCACTTGGTTGYTCTTTCAGAAAGACTCCTCAGAGGGGTGAAGTGCTGCCCGTTGGAGCAACTGATCACATTCTTCTTCCCCCTTGGGTGCCAGAATGGCTCTGGCCATTATAGTGCCTCTTCTAGTTCACAAAGTTAAATGTAACATTAAGATTTTTTCAATTATGTAACTTGTTCTAGTAGTATTAGTACTCTTACTCCTACTAATACTACTAGTACTACTACAATTCATTGTGATTTCTGACAATTGACCGTTTGCTTCCTCAGGTTTATCTCTGTACCATAAGGTTGTAGTTAGCAACAATTTGATGTGACCTTAACTCTTACTACTAGCAAAGCAACCTTACTACTACTACTACTACTACTACTACTACTACTACTAGGAGCATCTTTTGGCCTTGCTGCATTGAAAGTGCTATCAATCCTGAAGAATTTTTCAGCAGTTTTTAATGACAGTTCTTCAATTTTCCACTTCTTTGGTTTGTCATCATACTAGTTTTGTCTCTGTATAACAATGAAGAGGAAAGAATGATGCTGAGAAACATACAAGGATCATTGATGCTGTGATATTTACCATTATATCCTTGTCAGTGGTCATAATTCTAGTATCATGAAGTRGGCAAGYAATGCCCTCAAGGTTTTTGCTTCTTGCAGCAAGTCTCTCAGTATTGCTATCTGCTGCCTTGATAGGGATGTCCTTGTCMCAAAGGTTTGGAATGACATCCTGCTCCACACTAATGAGGATACAGTTCTCAAACAATGGAAGTATCAATTTAATGACTTATGCTGTCTGTGTTTGTCCCACCAGGAAGGCAGTATCCATATTGTCCACTGATCTCATCACAGTCRACTTGCCTGGCACTAGGAGCACCAGCCTCCTTGCTTGATTGAAATCTTCTTGTTGTGTCATGTTGGAGCAAAGCAATAAAGATATCYATTTTCACACTGCTATTTCCCATAAACAGGCGCCTGAAGCTAAGCATGATTAACAAGAAAAAGAGTCAGACAATTTTTCTCTYGGTCAGAAACTTTTCCAACTTAAGCCACTCCTCTTTCCCCCCTGATCTTGAAGCTTTCCCATCCAATGCCACTTACACTTCTTTGTCATGATACTACTATACAGAGTTCATAAAAAATGTACAGGAGCATTTAAGATGCTACTGCCATTTTCACTAGTATCAATATCAACCTGATTGCTCAGTTACAAATTGTAAAAAGGAGTCACATGAGAGCATTACTCAAAATATGCTGGTCTTTGATAGTACATATTCAAAAAGAGACAACAACACTTGTTTCAATAAGAATTCCAGCATACAATAGTAGTAGTACATCTGTGAGTACCACACTAGTACCAGTCATGCTCCTCCAGCAGGAGGAGTACTGTCGCTCACAGCAACCATATTCTTCCAGCAAGAAGAAGTGATACTTTTGGCTTTCCAGTTGCCCCTGGTGATACTACTAGTACTAGTAAAATATATTACATATTTTAAAGTTARTTTTCCTGTTGTTGACATTAACATTATGCAATCATACTAACATGTATTTTGACTACTAGTAGTCTTGGTTTTCTCCCACTTCTGTTTTGATGGTTGTATGGCTTGTGACTGGTGAGTATCATGTCTTGAGAATGAGACTCTCTGTCATCYTCTAAAAATAATCAGTTTAATTTTGAAATGACCAATCATGATGATGACTTCACATTGGCATYGTAGTAGTAGTAGTTGCATYTGCCAGCAGGGGGCCTGATGGAAGCAAGGTTAAAAGCGATTGAAATGCTAGTAATGTGGAGGAGGCCAGTGGTGTGAGCATTGCTGGTGGTCCCCAACTTGAGAGGAACTGGTTGTATTTCTTGTAGGACTCAAACTTGTCCAACAAGGCATYTACTATACTAGCAGCTTTGTCAGTCTCAGTCAGTGCATCATGTCCATCATAGCCATAGCCAAAGGTGTCCCTTTTATTGTTGTTGGGTGCAATAGGATTGCCAAGATCAACAACAAGAACAATGATGGAGGAAGAAGAAGTGGCAAGAAGAATGTGATGCTGGTGTGGGTTTTCACTCCTTCTTGTACTACTATAATAAAATTCTTCATCTCTACTGCATGAAATTAGCACCACTTCTAATTAACAGTATGTATTTAATTGCAACTGAATATAGTACTAACACTAGTTATGGTAATATACGATAAGGCAGCTTGCTGATGTAAAGTTGTTTTTGATAGCTTCAAGTCAAAAGGTCTTCTAGTTACTAGTAAGAACTTATCATTGTACAACAAAGTATGCTACCTTCTACTACAAAGCTATTTTTTGGACATGTTGAACAAATAACCACATTATAGGTACTACTAATATGTCTCAAAACAACGCTATGGTCACAAGAAGGCTCATTAAGWCATCATTTGTGAACTACTACTAGTAGTATAAAGCATTTCCAAAAAGTGGCTCTGTGGAATGGTGCAGAAAAATTAGTCCCACCACTGCTGCCTACTACTAGCTAGGACATTTGAAGCCCTTAGTCTATTTTCTATCTTTGATAGACTAGCACCAAATGCTTGTAGTAGCAATTTTGACATACTCCTCAAGCAAAACGACCAAATATACGACTACTACCACTACTACTAGTAGTACTAGTAGCTAATAGATAGGAGAGGAGGGCAATCCTTAACTCATCTCTAGTAATTTCTAAATTTAGAATAAAAGTTCTCATGAGGGCTTCAACTGCTACTAGTAGTAGCAACAACAATTTACTACATATNTGGCGTGGAGGACATTGGCGTCCGTTAGGAGTGTAAGGAGATCCTGTGCTTGGGTTGGCCAAATGATAGGAGTGTGAGGAGAGCCTGTGCTTGGGTTGGCCAAATGTCTTCGAGGTCGGCGATGATCTGTGAAGAGAGTTGGGCGGAAAAAGGGAGGCTGGGGTTGGTGGGGGCGAGGTGGAAGATGCTTCGCGCGGGATTGTTGGGTTGTTTGGTGCTGGCTGCCAGGAGCCACTTGGCCGTGGGGGAGTTTCGGGTGATCTTTTCCTGGGTGATGAGTTGGGAGCGGAGGGTGATGGGGTGCGTTGGAGTGTCGTCTCTGACGTAGAAGGGGAGGAGGGTGGGCGCGATTTGGGAAAGGAGGGGGAGTTGTTTGGCGATGGCGTTGCTGTGGGGTTTGAGGTAGGGGACGGGGTTTTGGTTGAGGGCGTGGTCGAGGCCTGTGGTGGAGGGGGATTTGTGGTCCTTTTTGTGAAGGGCGTCGGTGGAGAAAGTGTAGATGGCTGGGGTGTTAGGGTGAATGGCGATGGCGTGGACGACGTTTTCGCTGTTGCCGAGGGCTAGGAACGGGGTGACTCCGGAGTCGTGGATGACGGCTTGGAGGAGGGTGCCGGGGGTCCAGTAGTTGGTTAGGTGGGGGCCTGGGTTGGGGTGGTTGGTAAGGAGGTCCATGATGGCGTTATGGGTTTCCTTGTTGAGGAGGTGGGAGGCGGTGGTGGGCATGTTGTTGGTGATTGTGTAGCGTGAGGGAAGATGATTTCTGGATTGTGAGGTGATGGGGCTGATGCGTGTTTGGTTGATTGTTGTGTTTGTTGTTGGGTGGTGGGTGGGTGGGGCGTTGGTGTGGTGGTGGTCGGGTGGTGGGTCAAGGGTTGTGTCTTGTGGGATGGCCAGAGTTTGGCGGGGTAGGTGGGGGTTGGGTCTGTTTGGTGGTTTGTGATGGCCGAATTTTGTTGTGGTCGGTTGGGGTGTCGGGGTCGGGGGGCCGTGTGGTCGTGTGGTGGTGGAGTTGACTTTGGGTGGGAGGTTTGGGTGTCGGTGTGGGTGTGACAGGGGTTGTCAGGGTTGATGTTTTTTGTGGTGATGTCAGAACACGTCGGTTGCGGGTTTTTGTCGGAGTTGGGGTTTGTTGGCGACGAGTGGTGTGGCGTCTGGGTT